>BHFT01005900.1:0-13926 GCA_004320025.1 Laticauda laticaudata
TCCCCAAACCCCAAAAACTTTAACCTTAGACTGTCTACTATTGACCTCACCCCTTTCCTAAGAGGTCTGTCAGGGGCGTGCACAAATGCACCAATGTGCCTACCATCTCTGTCCTGTTGTTTCTTTTTTATTTTTCTTACATGTATCCATTTCATGTATTCATAGCTATGTTTATACTTGTACCTGTTATCTTATAATTGCTTGAGAAAATAAATAAATAAATAAACAAACAAACAAATAAATAAATAAATAAATCTCTGTCCAAATATATCCGAGCAGAGAAATCTTTTTCTGCACTGTTGGCTTGGAACTGTCTGCCCAGCTATCAAGCTCTCTACTCTGATTCAGTCATCACCTAAGCAGTTTTCGTCAGATTTTTCATATGAGCTAAAGCTGAATCTTCACAGAGGACCCCTCTCCATACCTTGTCATTACCGATTACTCATTAGTTTAAAAATAAGCAACAGAAGGAAGCAACACAGAGGCGCCAGAAAAGGAAAAATACTGTATATTATTGCTGATAAGCATTACCATGGATAAAGTCATCCTCAAAATTATGATGTTTTAATTTTCACAATTGGCTTATCGTGGTACATTTTTCATGGTAAGTAAATCTGGTTTCTACCTTGATCTAAGGTTGCAAAAGGCTATCCCATGACCCCACGATACTGTAACTTTCACAAACATGAGTCAGTTGTCAAGCATCCGTATATAAATTGTGCAATCGTGGGGATACTGCAATGGTCATAAAGTTACTTTTTTCAGCATTGTAACTTCAAAGATCACTCAATGAACTGTTGTAAGTTGGGGACTATCTGTATATTCACAAATAGGCCATCCTGCAGAGAAGCTGACCTCAATTTCTTGAGAACATTTTTGAACCTAAAATTCTTAGTTTAGCCACAAGTATATATGATAAGAAATTTCAAATATTCATATATTGTTTCTTTCATCTGCTGCTATTTTAGGATGACAATGAAAACTGCAATCGATGCACCTTTATTTATTGTGCTAGAAAGAATCTTGGCCTTCTTGCCATCAGGCCAAAATGTTAGTAATCTTGCCCAGCATATCTCAGAAGATACATTAGACTCCAGATGGAGTCCCAGGCATTTTATTATTGCAACCACAACTTCTCTCAGTTCAGCTTCTCCCTATTCTGTTATTAGAAGTAAAAAAAAGTAAGAAAGGTCTGTTTCAGTCACACAGCCCTCTTGTGATTCAAAGTTCTTTCTCTCTTTCCACCACTGAGTGCAGTCTATGTTTTCAAAATAGCTCATCTTGGTTTGGGATAGGAGACTGTTTGGGCTTTGGTGGAAACTGATGCCCACAGATTCTGGGGTGTACAGATTAAGTTAACTAATAATAACTTGTCTAGAATGCATGGCCCCACATTAAGATGGAAAACCTCACTAGGATTTTTGCCCAAGAAGTGATTTAAAATTAAATCTTTGCCTTGGTCAGCTTGTTTCACCCTGCTCTGCTCTCCTCCTTGGGAGAACCATATTACTAACAATCATCTAGATAGATGCTTAGCATTTCCAAATTATATTTTCTGCTGCAAAAAGAACATGAAGCGGGCTTTAGTCTAGAAGAAGGGCCACAGGCTGATTCTGAGAGATGTTTCAGGCTCTTGAAACATCAAAGGCCATCAGAGGTGCTCAGAATCTGTTGTATGCGAGAGGACAGAAGTGATCACGCAAGCAAGAAGGGAGCCATTGCCAATAGAATGTCCTACCAGATACTTCAGGATTGGTAGGAACCATCCTCTATTAATCCAAACAGTAACATATGAGCTCAGAAGGAAAGAAGAAAAGCCCCAGAAGATTCTAAAGGTGAGAGGTGTCACCAAGCAACTGTTCAGCTAAATCAAGGGTCAGTGGGATTCCTCTGGTAAACGTCCATGGAGGCTCTCATTCATCCAGATCATAGCTGTCCCAAGGGCACTTTTATGTTAAGGGCAACTGGACTTGCTAATATTTACTTGAGAATTTTTTTTCTTAAAAAATAATTTCTTTATTTCATTCAAGAACCTTCTTCAGTTCTGATTAACTTGATTTCCCCACCAATTTGTTTGAACTGAAGAAGCTTCCTGGATGAGAAACTAAACATCTTAAAGAAAAATCAGCAAGTCCAGTTGCTTTTAAAACAAATGCACCCTTGGGGCATTCCCCTAGTAGTGGATTAGAACAGCTGTGGCCTCAACATTTTGGGCACCAGGGACCGGTTCTATGGAGAGAGGTTTTTCGGCAGACCAGAGGTGGCGTGGTTTCATGTGCTGCCTGCATCCCATGGATGGGCTTCACCTGTTTGTGTGACCCAGTTTCTGGCCTGCCGTGGACCAGTACCAGTCCCCGGACCGAGGGTTGGACATTCCTAGATTGGAAAGTAGAATAATAGTTTGGAAGGAAACTTGGAAGTATTCTAGTCTAATACCTTGCTCAAGCAGAAGACCATATACCATTCTGGATAAATGAGTGTCCAATTTCTTTTTGAAAATCTCCAGTGATGGAGCACCCACAAATTTGGCAGGCAAGCCATTAGATTAGATTTGATCAGAGCCACTAAAGGATGCTGATGTAGCATTGCTGCTCACCTTGAGTCAATCCCTTGCAAGCAACACATTCTTCACACTGAGTCACCTCCCATTTCCAGCAGCTTGAAGCTAATGCCACTTAATAGCTAGGCACAAAATCTCATATGGCTCTGCTACAAGAGTTCTAGGAATGACCACAAGACCATCGTGCAGCTGAGCTCATTTGTTAGGGAATGTTCCTTCTTTCTTTAATCTCAAACAAGAAGCTGAAAGGAAAACACATGATTATTTTCGCAAGCGTACTGATATCCACTTGAATAAATAACAGTTCCAGAAATGGGGCTGCTAAAACAATAAACTTCCTTGGAGCTGACCCTAAAAAGCAACAGGGGTGGAGAGAATGCCTTCTCTTCATCAGAAAGGAGGACGGAGAAGTGCAGGAAATCTCCACCCCCACCTCTAAAGTTGATTTCTACCAACTCACAACCCCTGATGACAGAACATGGAGCTGAAAGCAGAAGAAAAAGAAAGAGGGGGCTTCTCTTACAGCAGAATATGACACTGAAAACAGGAAGAGGAGGAGGAAGAGAAGAGGCTTCTCTTACAGCAAAATATGGAGCTGAAAGCAGAAGAAAAAGAGGGGGGAGGGCTTGTCTTATTGCAGAATATAGAGCTGAAAGAAAAAAGAGGAAAAAGAGAGGGAGGGGCTTCTGTTTTTCAGCTCTTTCTGATGTTGTTAACTCTGCAATAATTAAAAGCACATGCTTAAAGACTATAGAGTTCTGTATGTGAAGAGAAGATTAGCCAATCCCGCCATCAATCTATTTGGGATCATTTGGATGTGGTAGCAAGAAAAATATTTTGATCTTTTTAAAAAAAATATTGCATTTAAAATAATGACAGCAAAAGAGGAAAAACAAAAGAAAAAAGACATAGAAATGCATACATAATAAAATCAATACATATTGAAATGTTTTTAAAAAGGAATGGAAAAGCGAAACAAACAAAAAGCAAGGTAGGATATGTTATTGCAATGGTTAGTTATAATTCTAACCATTTTAAAAAGTTTTATTTGATGGGATCTCTTGAAATTCTCAGCCTAACACGTTTAATATGCAGGTCTGGATGAAGAAAATATTCTTGGTAGAACCTTTGAACCCTTGGAAAATACAGTTCATTTATTTAGCACTTTGTGCTAAATGAAGTTCTTCATGCAACGAGCCTAGAACGAGCCTAAAACTTCCTTTGATGGACACATGCTCCACAACCACAGCCTAAAATATTTGCCATATCTAATCTATATTTTTAAAGAAAGATGTCACACATTAGATTTAAAACCTTCTGTATACAAAGCATCCTTCACCAAAAGAAAAAATATCCAGATACATTTGCTTCAAGACAAGCTGACAGAAAGAAGAAACTAGTTATTTTGTCTCTACTAAGATTAAGCAAAATTTCTGAATGAAGATGCATTTATAGTAAGCCATATAATCTAGCTGTTTGCTTGAGAAAGAGTACAGGTAGTCCTTGAGTTACAAATGAAATGGAGCCTGCCCATTCATTCATAACTTGAGGATTCATGGGAGTGAATCTCATACTTTGAATGTAATCACTCCCTCTTTTTGCCCACCCATTTGCTAATCAAATGCACAGTTCATTAAGTAAGTGCGTATGAGGTATTTCAGGGTGTAAAGTTCAGCTATAACTTAGATCACAACATGCCAAAAAAGGAACTTAAGCAGAGGCTTTGAAGAACAAAATCTAACTTTTTTTTTAAACAAACTTTATTGATTACAAAACCAAAATATCAAACAAACACAAAACACAGAAGAAGAAAGAAAAGAAATGGAAAAAAAATGATTAAAACAACAACAACTAACAATTCTACTATCAACAGTCTATAGTTCCTTGTTTGTTATCAGTATTGGTGATACATTTACAAATACATCTTATTGCAAATATATAATTATGATTTACATTTAACATTATTTACTGATATATTTTCTATTTTTGTTCTATCCAATCATACCAGCATTCCCAGATTCTATAATATTCTCATTTTCTTTTTCCTTAAGTGCTAAGGTTAAACTGTCATCCCTGCACAGGCTGTTATCTTCTGTATAACCATCTCCTCTGTTGGAATAGCTGCTTGTTTCCAACACTGTGCAAAGGTTATTCTGGTGGCAGTAAGAATATGCAGTATTATATTTTAATATTTTTAGAATTTGTCTATTAAATATCCCCAATAGGAAGAATTCTGGTTTTAATTCAATTTGCTCTGCCGTTATTCCTCTAACCATTTTTTTTTATTCTGTGCCAGTATCTTTGGGCTTCAGTGCAGGACCACCACATATGAAAAAATGTTCCCTGTTTCTTTTTACATTTCCAGCAATTCGGATTCATGTTAGGAGACATTTTCACTATTCTCAAGGGTGAGAGATGTCATCTATAAAACATTTTACAGGCATTTTCTTTATATGCTGCTGATCTTGTAATTTTATTATTCCTTATCCAAACCTTTTCCCATTCTAATAATTTAATGCTACGTCCTATGTTTCTGCTCCAAGCTATCATATTGCCTTTGACTATTTCCTCTTCTAATTCCATCTCTAGTAAATAATTATAAAATTTAGTAATATTTTTTTTATCTGGACCTAATAAAATTTTATCTATTTGTTGTGCCTAGGATAAATTCCAAAATTTTTCTTGTCCTGACTATATTTTGAATTTGAAAGTAAGCCCACCGGTCTACTTGTAGCCACTGTTCTTGAGATCTTGCCATAATTTTAAAGTTCCTTGCGCATCAAGAAGATATTTGTATTTTATCATTTTATTAAGAGCTAGATTTTTGGATGTATCATCACCTCCAACACTGAGATCCAAATTGGGATTTTTAAGTAATGTTTTTTTGTTCCAATTAGCCAATAAGGAATCTCTAATTATATGTTTGTGGAAATACTTCTGCTTAATTTTCCCAATGTCCCATAAAAATGCATGCCATTCCCTCTGTAAATCATGGCCTTCTAAAAATAAGATCCTTTTATTTGACAGATTTACCCACTCTTTCAACCACAGTAAAGGAGGCTGCACAATAATATAATTCCCAGTTTGGGAGTGCCATACCTCCCGTGCTCTTCATATCTTGCATTGCCTTTAGGTTTGTTTATCCTCAGTTTTTTCCCTTGCCAGATAAATTTCGCTATTATCTTGTTAAGTTCCGTGAAGTAATTTTTATGTATTTTTATTGGTATTGTTTGGAATAAATAAATAAATTTGGGCAGAATATTCATTTTTATTGTGCCAATTCTCCCTATAAGGAGATCTGCAATTTAACCCATATCTCTAAATCCTTTTAACTTGCTGTAATAATTATTAAATAATTATTCCATTAGAGTTTTGCATTGACCATCAACCAAATTCCTAGTGTTTTAACTTTTTTACTATTTGTAATCTCATTATCCTTTCCAATTTTAGTTTTTGTTTTTCTGTTAAATTTTTAGTTATTTAATTTCATTTTTTCCTTATTGATTTTAGCCCTGCAACTTTCCCAAATTGATCTAGCCCTTTTGGTAATTCTTGACCTGTTTCAATTGGTTCTCTATGAAAAAAACCATATAATCCACAAATGACTGGAGTTTATATTCTTCTTTTTTAATTTTTTAATCCTTTTATTCCTGCGTTCTGTCTAATTCTGTAAGCAATGTTTCCAAAGATAATATGAAGAGCAGGGGGATAATGGACATCCCTGCCTGACTCCTTTCTCTATTTTTATTGAGTGCGTGTATTCTCCATTAATTATAATATTTGCCTTTTGTGAATCATAAATGGTAGTCACGATGTTTTCAAACTTAGTGCCTAAATTGATATTGTAAATTTGTTTGAATTAGAAATTGCCAATTTAAATTGTCAAAGGCCTTCTTTGCATCCAAGAATCAAGGGCTATTGTTTTTCCAAAACATTTAATACGATCCTTAAATTATTCCTATTGTCTATTTGGAAGAAATCTGTTTTGATCTTTATGTATATATTCATACAATATTTTTTTCAATCTATTTGCTATAGAGTGAGTAGCTATAAAAATAATAGAAATCCATTTTGATCTTTATGTATATTCATTCAATATTTTTTTGAGTCTATTAGCTATAGATTGAAATATTTTATAATCAGTATTTAACAGGGAAATTGGACTATAGTTTTGTAGATCTCATAAATCTGAATCTTCTTTTGGAATCAACGATATCAATGTCTCCTTCCATGAATCCGGCATTTCTTGCTGCTTGTAGGACCACATTATTATACTTCCACCATGAGAGGTCTTATTTTTCTCCCATTTTTTATAAAGTTCCCCTGGTATCCATCGGGTCCTGGGTTTTATTGTTCTTTTGGTTTTCTATTGCTGCTTTTAACTCGGGCCATGTGATATCTCTTATTAACATTTCCTTCATCTCCTCCTTAATTATTTTATCTTTAGTAAGACCCAAATAGTTTATCATATCCTCATTTACCTCCTTCTTTTTATAAAGATCTTCAAAAAATTTACATGCAATTTCTTTTTTCTGTTCTATTCCTTGTGGGCAACCTGGTTCTCATCTATTAATAGGTAGATCAATTTTTTTTGTTTTTCTTTTTTAAGTGTATAGGCAACCACTTCCTGGTTCATTGGCCTTTCAAAAAATATCTGTCTGGCTATATTTAACTTTGAGACCATTCCTTCTTGTTCAATTAAATTTAATTTATGTTTAGTTATTTTCATCTGTTTTTTCAATTTGCAATCTTTTGGGGTGTTTTGCAGCTGAATTTCTAATTCTTTGATTCTTTGTTCTAATTTATTTTGTTGGGCATATTTTTTCTTTATTTCTTTTAGCAGTGTATGATATTCGTTTATGCCTCTTATTACTGCCTTCATTGTATCCCAAATATTCTGTTTCGTAGTTGCCTCATTATTATTTTCTTTTAAAAAATAGTCTAATTCCTCATCAAGTTTATTTCATAAATTCTTTCTCTTTATTAACTGTGTATTTAAGATCCACCTTTTCCTTGGTTTCTTCTTGCCTTTCCACACTATCTGGATCAGGTTATGATCTGCCCATTTGTTTGTGTAAGATTTCAATCTCTTTTAATTCATTTACTAATTCACCATTCATCCACACCATATCAGTTCGTGTCCATGATTGGTGAGGGTTGGAGTAAAATGTAAATTGCTTTTTCTCGGGGTTTAATTTCCTCCACATGTCTATCAAATTTAGCTCAATCATCATTTCTTCACATGTTTTTGGTAGTCTCTTTTTTCTTCTCCCCCCCCCCCCCCCACTATGATCTTTCTGGTGTGCACAATAGCATTGAAATCTCCAAAGATACAAATATTCCTTTTGTCTAATTCACTAATTTCTCATGTAATTTTTTAAAAAAAATTCTTTGGTTATCGTTAGGGGCATAGATTACCACTAGTAGAATTAGGATTGATTTAATTCAAATTTGTAACATCAGAATTCTTCCATTGGGGTCTATCCAAATTGGCTCTGCTTTCATATCGTCTTTTCACATATATTGCTATCCCTTTCTTTTTCCTAAAATCTGCTGGTGACATATGCAAATTCCCAAGCTTGGGGCATTCAAATATTTATAATCTCGCCTCCGCTCTCTCACTTTTTTGGGATTGTTTTAGCACCAAGATTTGTTTCCCTTTGAATGTAATTGTTTTTTCTCAAGAAATTTATATATAATATCTCCAACTTTCCTTCTTGGCAAATCTCACATGACCTCTTTGTGGATGTTGATGTCGTCTTGCATAATTTGTGCTCATTCTGTATACTTCGTCTAACCTTTTTCAGAATATCATCCTTATCTTTTTCCAATAGGTCTGCTAATATTCCTGCCATCACTTTGTTCAATCCTTTTCTTTAGATTCCACTAATTTTGGAATCTTAGATATACTTCGCCTTATCCATTTCCAAGATACCAAGGAGTCATCCTTTTCTTTAATCACATTTCTTAATTGCTGACC
Organism: Laticauda laticaudata; assembly: GCA_004320025.1. Classification (NCBI taxonomy): domain Eukaryota; kingdom Metazoa; phylum Chordata; class Lepidosauria; order Squamata; family Elapidae; genus Laticauda; species Laticauda laticaudata. The sequence goes on from BHFT01005900.1 coordinate 8,541, forward strand.
AACTATTTCAGATTTTTTTCCATTTTTTCCATTCTTTCTCAACCTTCTTTATTGTTGATTCATTCCTTTCTGGTGCTTGCTGTATTGTTTCAATTTTTTGATCCAGCTTTAGAATGTTTCGAGTTTTCATTTCTTCTGCCTTTAAGTTTCCCATCTCTTTTTTTAGTTCATTGTGTCAGCTCTTGATTCGGTTATGATTTTTTAACATTATTTCCTGAAGCTTCAGCATGACTCTTACAAAGTAAGAAGGGTCGATTGAATATTGGGCATTCGTGATGGTAGGATGTTTTTCTCAGATAAAGTTTCTTCAATTGTCTTTTGTCTCATCACTGAGGTTGATGGCATTGTTTGTACTGAAGAAGTCTTCTTCCAGTTTTAAGCGTTGTATTAGTAACGGAAGTCATTTCTTGTAAAATTTGTTTTTGTTTTTGTATTTGTATTAAATATGTTGTCCAAATTAATATTCACTATTAAGAAATATCAAACTATAAATGGCCACTACGCTAAATAATATGATATGTTACAGGATTAACCTCTCTTTTCAATATAATATATTTTCCAGAACACTTTTACAGCTAATTTCTCAATCAATATCTGGATTTGTAATTCTTAATAATATATCAAATTCCTCATTTAAATTTAAATAATATTAACCTGTATATTATATGTATACTATATAAATCCCAAATCTCAAAATAATGCTATAAAATAATATTTCAAATATTTAACAAATCTAATATAGATATATCAACGTTACTATACAATCATTAATTAATCTATAATAATCACAATTAATTATTGAATTCAATTACTCAACACCTGTAATCAAAATATCTATACTTAAATAATTAATTATCACCTCCTTTTTTATGTGTGTTATAATCCAAATATAAGCTACATATTACTAAGTGTATCAATTAAATTATATATAAATTATATTTAACACATTTAAAAATCAGTTAAGTTGGTGTCAAGAAAATAATTGTTGCAATCTGCAAATTTAAATGGCTTAAAATGTCTTAATATAATTGTTCAGTTCTTCAAGATTCCTTCACCGAGCGCACCGGAAGTACAGAGTTGCTGAATAATGTCTCTGATTTCACTATCTCACCACACTTTCCGCTGTAGTCATTTCTCCTTTCATTTGAAATTTAACAAGTCAATTTTTAGATTCAAATAGTCTCTTTCTTTAATAAATCTTCTCCACTTACTACAGCTCCAGTCCAATAATCCAAAAGGAGACTAGTAAATTATTCAATTTCGTTCATGGAATATTTTAAAGGTGTAATTTAATTCCTTACTTCAAGTCTTCCCCACTCAAGTTCATTCTTCCAATTTTCCCCAAAGTCCAACAATTCAAGTCCTTCAAAGTTCCCTTAAATAAATTATTGTTCTTTCTTTCTTTTTTTTCTCTCTCCCCGAATTATTATCAGTCTCTCAGATTCCTCTGGTTATCTTATGCTTCTCTATCCGATCGATCGCATCCTTACCTTCTTCCATATCATGAGCCCTTTCGCTTTCACCAACCTGTCGTATCTGCTTTGGCTGCTGTTTTTCAGCTCACTCGACTATGATACTCCAATATTCAACGCTCAATCAGGATTGCAAATTCTTGTACTCACACTCTTCGTTCACCACAGTCTGTCACTCACTTGCTTCCTCCTGTTTGCAACGATCAAGGCTTTAGGACCGCTACTGCTGACAGTCTCTTGTGTCAGTCTCCACAGGGTTTCTCTATGTCGCGATGAGAAGCACCTTTTCACACCATGACTTGAGTCTCCCCACACTGGCACACTCTCTGCAAGATGCGTGCACCCTAAGGGTCACTCCACAGCAAGAGAGGAGATAGCATGAAACCAGAGGCGAGCTTCAGCACCTTCCATCCGTTCACCCATATCTCGTCACCGGAAGTCAAATCAAAACTTTTATTTGCCATCAGATAAAAGGGTAAGATCTGCTCGGCTCGCATACACACAGATTGAGTGTACAGAGACATATGAGTATACAAGACATATAGGGCAAAAAGTAAATCTTGCTTATACCTTAAGAATTCTTTTAGAAGTAGGGAGTTAAACGTGCATCGCTAAAAGCACTGGCTAAGTTATAATTTACTATCTGTTCCTGCCAAAAAAGACAAATGTCCTCGCTGGCACGTTGTTTATATCTTTTCAGTATCCTTTCTCCTATTGTCTTGTTAATCAATCACACATTGACCATTTAAGAGGGCTATTAACAGCATACTTCAAAAGGTGTATATTGCTCCAGATGTAGGGAGTTATGTTCCCAGGGAGTATGTACTATTCAGATTGATTTAGATAGGATAATCATGTGTCTTCATATGAGACAAATGTAACTAATTGCAGGCTAGTTTTATAACACAAAGGTTAGAGAAATATTTTCTACAAGAGCAAGATAAGAAATGCCTGTAGAGATAAATATTTCTTTATACATAGGAAAACAACTGCCTAACATCAAGATAAGACATGCCTATAGTGTAACTCTCTTCTCTCTCTGTATAATACTTTTTATTTATTTCCTTTATTTATTACCCTAACAAGGGGAAGGCCATGGGGGGCCTAGTGATGGAACAGGCCACCTGCCTAAGACCACCCAAGGCCTCCCCAACCCACTGAAATACCTCTTGCTCCCCACAATTGCTCCCCCCCATTCCAACTTCCTGCACCAGGTCACTTACCGTGCAATGATCTAGCAAGCAGTCTCCTCTCCAGCCTCTTGGCTGCACACACCCCTCTGCAGCTCCATTCGGGCCTCTGGAGGCCTCGCCTGACATATTGCACGCTGAAATGGAGCTTCTGAGGGGTGCCCCTCAATAGCTCCATTTCAGTCTGCAACGTGCCAGGAAGTCCAAACAGAGCGTCAGAAGGGTGGATCTAATTGTCAGAAGCTCCATTTTGGCCATCAATGCTCAGGATGAATGTTGCAGAGCCTTTGCAGTTGTTCATAAGGGCAAACAACTTTCGTGGTGCTGCAAGATACGTAGGTTCGGAACTTGTTCATAAACACTAGCGAGCGCTGATCATGTAACTTCGAACATTCACTAAGGGAACGCTTGTAACCCAGGCATTACCTGTATAATCTATTGACCACATCCATCTTACACTCAGTGAAGATTCAGGTGCCTATCCCATTTACCTTTTCTCCTTTTTTGACTTTCACTTTCAGCAGATCACAAATGTTGGCCAAAGTGTTGGCGATCTTGTAAGGGGAAAAGGAAGCTTTGTGATCAGTGCAAAGGCTGCCCAATTCATATTGGGCAAATCCTGTTTCTGATGCATCCTAGAAGAACTACAGGTAGTTCTCGATTTCTGACCAAAGTTAAACCCAAAATATCTGTTGTTAAGTGAAATATTTTGATAAGTGAGTTTTGCCCCATTTTATGATCTTTCTTGCCACAGCTGTTAAGTGAATCACTGTAGGCATTAAATTACTAACAAAGTTGTTAAGTGAATCTAGCTTCTCCACTGACTTAGTTTGCCAGATGGTCTCCAAAGGTGATCACATGACCCTGGGACAATATGAATCAGTTATCAAGAGTCTGAACTTTGATCACATGGCCATGAAATGCTGCAAAGGTCAGTGTGCAAAATGGTCGTAAGCAGGGGTGGGATTCTACCAGTTTGCACCTATTTGCTAGAACTGGTTAGCATTCTAAGGAATTCAGAGAACCAGTTGTTAGAAGAAATTACTGGCCTAATCCTGTCAGGAAGGCAGGAAGGAAATATTCTGGTGTCGCTTACAGAAACTGCCTCTCCATTAATCCTTATTACATTCTTGGCAGGACTAGACTTCTTGTCTCAGGAACTTCTCTGGAGTTTTTTTCTCCTCCTTTGCTGGTACTTTGCTTGTGTAGAGTGACCATTCAAAATTACAATGGCACTGAAAAAAATGACTTATGACCATTTTTCACACTTACGACTGTTGTAGCATCCCCACAGTCATGAGAAGCCAGGGAGGAGATGTGTGCCTAGATGTGAGTGATATTGAGTTGGCCACATCCAGCCAATAACATGACCACCAAAAATGTGGAGAGGTGTCAAATGTTAGAAATGTAACAAACAATTTTTGCCATATAAAATGAATAAAAATATAACAAATACACACAATATTCATTAAATTAGGCAGTTAAAATGAATAGAAAACTCCTTTCTTCCTTCCTCCCACTCTCTCTCGCCCCCCTTCCCCTCCCCCAAATAATAATTATAGAAAACACATGCAATCATCCATAAAACTTTTCAGGCAGGCTAAAATTTATTCTACTATAATTCAGTATTGTTTTTGGTAAAGTCTAAACAAAGACATTGGAACTGAAAATGGTGAATCCACCAAAATTATCATGTTAGTATGGTTTTTGTCTTTATAATCTAAACACCATTGAAATATGAATGCCAATTTTCTCATGCCAAGCATTCCAATAAAGAGTGGTTCTAGGAAAGCTTGAAAACTGTTTGAAAGCAACATTTAAATCACAGCATATGTCCTTAAAAACAAACTTGTTTACCAGTGTGTGTGTGTGCATGTGCATGTGTGTCATACTGGTTACTTTTGATGGGCAGTTTATTAAATGTTATTGGGCACATAAAACTTTTCAGGCAGGCTAAAATTTATTCTACTATTATTCAGTATTGTTTTTGGTAAAGTCTAAACAAAGACATTGGAACTGAAAATGGTGAATCCACCAAAATTATCATGTTTGTATGTTTTTTTTCTTTATAATCTAAACACCATTAAAATATAGAATACTAATTTTCTCATGCCAAGCATTCCAATAAAGAGTATTTCTAGGAAAGTTTGAAAACTGTTTGAAAGCAACATTTAAATCACAGCATATGTCCTTAAAAACAAACTTGTTTACCAGTGTGTGTGCATGTGTATCATACTGGTTACTTTTGATGGGCAGTTTATTAAATCTTATTGGGCACATAAAATCAACTTAATTATATTTTCAGTTACTTTTACTAAATCCTAGTTAGCAAACTTGCTACACCATATCTCATTTGTGGAACAATGAGTTTGAGACTGATTTGAGGAAATAATATACAGTACAACTCAACTGTATTATGTTTCTGATACCTTTAGGCATATCAGCTGAAACAGAATCAGGAAGGATATAATAGTCAAATAGAAATTGAGATTGTGCATTCTTAAATTTATCCAAGGTGAAAAGCAAAAGGCTCATCCAGCATGCAAAACCATATTCTAAGTACTTGTGGACTCCTTCTCCTGTTAACTCTTAAGCTACAATTGACTAACCACAATAGCTGGATTTGTACAATACACTAAGCCTAACCTGTTCTGTATAGAAATAGTAGACTCCTAAAGACTGAATTCTGATTGGCTAAAGAACTCGAATGGGGATTGGTTCAAT
>BHFT01005901.1:0-31410 GCA_004320025.1 Laticauda laticaudata
ACGGATGGAACATTTTCTCGTCCGCTATGTCCTTTTTACATACTTTTTGCATCCGTCGGCCGATGTGACAGGGCCTTTACCACACTCCTGTCTCTGCTTGGACAGAACCATCAAGGCACTTCTATTGGATTGCCCTTTGTACCAAGGTTCTGATTTAATATTGCCTCCTCCTCCTTACTAAATGCATGGATTTACCTCAAATGGATGTTACCTATTTTCTACTGGTGGATTAATCTATAAAATGTAATATACACTGCCCCTTCATCACAAGGACACAGCTTTAAAGATATTAAAGTCCCCCTGTCCCCCAAGGGATACTTGCTCCAGGCTACTTTAAAAGGCTTTTAAAGCCCGGTTCAGCTCCAGCAATGCTTCCTGGAATTTCTCCTTGTAGCACTGAGTGCCTTGGCTTTTATTTTGAAATCCAGCACCCTTGGGCTTCAGCGCTGGATATTAAAATGCAAGCAGCTACTCAGTGCGACAAGAATTGCCGGAAAGCCAATGAACTAATAAATTAAATAATACTTTTAGACTACTTTCTCTCCCAGCAATCTGGGCTGAAGCAGAATTAAACAATATCTGCTCCTTTATTTTTTGAATGGATTTTATAGGAAGGAGGCTTAATTTCACATGCACACACACCAGCCACTTCCCACTCGATCTACCTCATTTAGGAAGCTTGGAGGACATCGTCAACAACAGCAAAACTCAATATCTTTCAAATGGGATGGCGTGGGGGGGAGGAGAGAAAAGGGTTCTTGCTCCAGGCTTAAAACCCAGCAGCTCCAGCAACATATCTTCAGCCTCATCAGAGTCAAGTGGCTGGGAGGGGAAAGGGTGGGGTCAGCCAGGGGCATGATTTGCCGGTTCTCCGAACTGAGCAGAATCATAACATCCAGTTCTATAGAACCGGATGGAACCGGTAGAATCCCACCCTTGCTTACAGGGCTATTAACTGCTGATTATTCATGGCCTGCCCCCAAGTCAGAACTATTAAGAAGTGAAGTTAACTCAGTACAAAATTCCTAATGTCACATATTTCTCAAAATTATTATTACTGTTTTTTTAATCAAATGAATTCAATTAGAGAAGTATGAAAAGACCATTTTATTAGCAGGTTCATTTGTCTCATGAGATGCAAAAAGTATTGAATTTGCCTGGTTTTTACTGTCCAAATCTGAAGCTAAATAGCACAGTCTCTTTATCTTCCAGCGATAAAGGTCTGTGAATTAACTATCTCATGTTTTATAATAAATTAATAGTGTCTCACCGTGGCCTCAGCATAGCAAAAACAGGAAGGCAATCCAGCATAGCCATCTTTTCTGTTGCATCAGATTGTCTTGTATCTGTTGCTTTCACTACAGCAAATTGAATTGTGACTATTTAGTGACTATTTGAAATCACAATGGCACTGAAAAATGTGACTTGCAACAGTCCTCATACTCACAGCTATTGTAACACTGTGATGTGTTCAAAATTTGGGAACTTGGCAACCAGCATGAAAAACCAGTGGGAGAAGCTGGATTTACTTAATGATTGAGGCAAAAGTAGTTGTAAAGTTAGGCATAACTTAACATTCATGCTGTTCAGCAATGGAATTTCCAGTTCAGTCCCAATTGCTGTCATAAGTCAATGACTATTTGTAGATCAATAAAATGCCATATATTTAATTAAATCAACAGCTTGTAAATGTAGTGATTTTATCTCTGACAGGATGAGAAATGCAGGATCCTACTATAACTGAATATAATTACTTCATCCAAAGTATGGGGAAGGCGCCAGAGTAGATGCTTTCTAGATGCTTTTAAAGTAGATGCTTTGTGAGAAATGTGGATTCATCTTGCAAATTTCAAAAAGTCACAGTGCTCAGCCTACCATGACATCTGATTTTCCTACTATACAGAAACAGGTAGTATGATTCATGGGCAAGAATGTGTCCTGTTGCTTTATTACTGGAGGCTTACTTTTGTGAAGGGGAAGAAAGTCTTTGCATTTAAATAAGGAACTTATATTAGTATGCCACTGTTATTCAAAAACCTAATCAGAAATGTAAAGGTCAGATACTTTTTGAGGACTTGCCTATGGCTCCCAGTTGCAATTTTGCAAGTTTTTTCTTGCAAGAAAAATTCCCTTATACATGTAGAATCAATATATTTATTCCATTTGGTGCTACAGTATTAACTCCAAAATGTCAGGAAAGGTTTCTTAGACACAGCTCTGGGATATTAGATGAAAATATATTTCTTCAAAGAAAACTAGCAAAAGGTTGAGAGGACTTCAGTTTGCAACTATGTGAACAGGCTCATTTTTATTCAGTAATTCATATTTCTTGGTGATAATATATCTTAACACCCCAAGTTCTAAGTACCTCTATTACCCTGTTATGAGTAATGACATAAGCTGATAGTATTAAACTATTCCTTGATACCATCATTCTTAATCTCAGAGGGAACTATGATTCCACATATTGATATGAGGGAACTATGATTCCACATATTGATACAGTGTAGGGACTGTAACAACTGTATTGCATGGTAAATTGAACACTATAATCCCAACACATCTGGAAGACATCCAGAGGGGGAAGACCATTTCATACAAACAATTGGGAAGAAAAGCCATGTTAAACATAGATATTAGTAATGAAGTATGAAAGTTTCCTGTGGGAAACTGTGTGTCTAATGTAGAGATTTTAATTTTCCATTATAAAACATTAAAGATTTATAAAAAGGTGCACCACCTTAATATATCCAGCTGATTCCAAAAATCTAGGTTGAAGAGTGTGTAGAACATTATTTGGGGAGAAAGGTTTTAAACCATTTATAAAGAAAACTTTAGTTTATTAAAATACATAGGATCACAGATGAAGCATACTATTTTAAAAAATTAAAAAAAATACACAATTCCAATTCCTAATTAAGACCTATTCATAGGCCTGAGCCAAATATTCCTGGCTGAGCAATTTAATTGTCACTGCTGTATTACTAATTGTTTCTACAATTCTAAAGATTTCCCGATCTTGGTTGTATACAAGGTAGTGCATGATTGTCATGAAGAGAAATATAGAGTTATGATTTATAATAACTCTTCAGGGGCTGGTAGATTCAGAGGTACTGTTTCAATTTCAGAGGCTGTGCATATACCTAAAGACTCTTGTTGAGCAATATCACTACATCTGGTTGACAATACTATTGAGGGGAGAGCATCCAGATATGCCAACATGAAGGCATTCCTTTAAGTTAGAAAAAACAAATGATGCAGATACTTTGGACCTGTGAAGAGATTGTATGCACTCTCATTATAGTGGAGATATGAAGAGTTGGTTCTCTTTTCATAAATCGGGATTTAAAATGGATCACATGAGTTCTCTACTTAGACTGGAAAAACCAAACTGAGTATCTCCCCTGAGGAAGTGTGAAGAACTTTTTAATTAAATTGCTATAATAAACCACCTTTCCCAAAGTTTCATTCTATTGTTTACATTATTCATCTTTGTTCATTTTGATGTTTGGAATACTTTTGTGAATGAAGCTATTCTAAAATTGATATTGAAAAGGGTTGCTTGGTTTAGACCTTTTAAGCATTAGTTAAAATATACCTATTATTATAAACTGTTCTCTTGAAAAAAAGGCCTTAGGTTTATAGATTGTGAATTAAGCAACATATGGCATGATGTTAATATGTTTTTGTGCTTTTTGTACCTAATCCCAGAAAAATAAATACACATGTAATGCAAGACAACTTAACTATGCCAAAAATCTTTATTGTGGTGGGATTTACCTATTTACTTTGTGATGTATGCATAAATCTTGTCTTACACCACCTGCAAGGGGAAGTTGTTTTGCAAGGGGAAGTTGTTAAATATGAAATTCTGAGACTTAGTGAAGAAATCACATACAGTATAACAAAGATGAAAAGCTTTTAATAATGGGACCCTGAATCCTAACACTTAATTTCCCTCTTTTGCTAACTGTAGAATTTATGTGAAGAGAACAAAAATATTGCAATGCACTTTTTTATATTCTTATTTCTTAACCAAAGTTATGTTTTTAGTTTATTTTTGATGACAATGTCACTTAGGATGCATGCAATCTGTACTTGAATTATATGGATTTTTTAAATCAGAGGTCTCCAACCTTGGCAACTTTAAGACCTGTAGACTTCAATTCCCAGAATTCCTCAGCCAGCAAAGCTGGCTACAGAATTCTGGGAATTGAAGTCCACAAATCTTAAAGTTGCCAAGGTTGGAGACCCCTGTTTTAAATCATCCATGTGGTATCTTCATAAGTTTGAGACATTTATTTACAGCTGAAGCAAATGAGGTATTTCCCTGCAAGCAAGACATTGCTTAATGTAAGATGATCTCCTAAAATAGAACTTACAAAAAATATGTTCAAACATTCTATGTCAATGGTATCATTGATTCATGCAAAATAAGTGTGGGAGGGGGAATGACATCACAACATGAACTACACCGCCTCAGGAAATTCCTCAATATTCCTCTGAAACACGGCTGGATTTTTCAAACATATTGGCAGATCATTCATATAGGTCTGGCCTCCCTCTGATGGGAAGCTGCAGTAGAAATTTCAATAGTAATGAGAGAGTGATCTGATTGTGACAAGGGACAGATGATATTGTCACAACTTCCCATGAGAAATAACTGATTGTATGTATGATTGTCTATGTATGTCAAACCTTCAGTGATAAGAGTCAGGTTCATGGCTGTCATAGTAATCATATTGAGGTGATCCCTCAGATTACCTAGTCCCATGACATGAAGGGCTTTAAAGGTAAAACCAAGACCTTGAATTAAACTTTGAAGTAAACTGACAATCAATGCAGGTCATATAACTGCCTGGATCGCTGCTTCTCAAGTTTCCACCTCATTAGAGAGAATGGGTATTTGCAGTGGGACTCATTCTTTGTGGAGATTCCACAAACTGATGGTTCTAATTGTGCAGAGTTTTCATTTGTGTAAAGCTTGGTTAAAAGGGGAGGGTCCACACTGCTAACATTCTCACACATGGAGCATGAGATGGATTAGTAGGGGTTTGCATGTTCATCCTTGTCTTCTTGAATTAATAGAGCTAATAGCAATAGCTTCTCTGACTGTTTGACTTTCTTTCTAGCTCCTTTATGTCTGCCACCCTTTCGTTCATCCTCACCAATGTTTTCCTCTATTTCTCTAAATAATCTCACCAAATGTAAGACAATTCACAACTATTTTTTTTTTTTTTTCAGGNTTTTTTTTTTTTTTTGTCAGGGGAAGGGGTTTGATTCTTGTTGGGCAAATGTGAATGCTGTAATCCAGACACTTTTTTGCATTATTCTAATTTGTCACAGCTTTGCTTCACAGTGTTCATTGGAAACCACTAAGTAAACATCATGATTATTGAGGCTGTAGCAAATAACATCAAACTTGATTTAATTGAGGGCCGCATCAGGGTTATGTTTGAACTCAGGGGGATGGGGTGGCCATGGCCATCGTAACGGCCTCCTACAGTCCTCTGCAAGAAAAAATGGAGTTCCATTTTTACTGGAAGAGGGTTGAAGGAACTGTTGCAGCCCAAAACGGGGCCCAGGGGGTGCACATGGCTCTCCTGATTTCCGTTTTTTGCTGCCAGAGGCACCATGGCCCAGTCCTTCACTGTTTCTAGAGTGGCCCCACAGGACCACATTTGGCCTGTGGGGCTTGAGTTTGACACCCCTGATCTGGAGGATCATCACTGACAATAGTACAAAGTTGATACATCTCCCAATTTCTCCAGAAGCCAGTTACTACAGTCCGAGAAACAGAAAACTGTAGTTAACTACAAGCTTCTCTGTTGTCTCAAGTTGTAAAAGAAGAAGAAAAAAGCTGCTTGCATGAGTCAAAAATTTAGTAAGCTGAGAAGTGAACTAGCTCAGCATGTTATAGTAGATTGAGCATCATAAAAACAATTCTTTAAATTGTTACTGGTTGACTAGGATTGTGTGATGTTTGTCCTTTTTCTTCTTTTTCGATGTGCCTATGCTCGTGAAGCCAGCAGGAATAAAAGCCTTTGATTGCATCTTTTAGAATTCAGACAACCACTATAGCCAATCCACTTCTAAATCACCTCTGTGACTTTCCTCCAAATATACAGGCAATGAATGACTGGAAGATGGACTCCCTGCATCTCCTGCCTCTTCTCCAGCCTTGACATTACAGCTAACCCTTTCAACCATTCTCACTGCCAGAACAATCATCAAACGCTGCAATACTGGTCACTTTGCAGAAGAGAACAAAGACACAATTTCAAGTTTACGAGTAAAGCCTATAAAAGGTGAAGGCTTTGATGAAATTGTTCAACAAATGAAATTGTATCATTATGTCCAAAGTTTTTCCTTTTATCTTTAGATGAAACTCCATTGAGAGTTGCCAGAAATAAATAGGGTGAGTGGATGTAAATCCTGCAGCCAAAAGTGGCCAACCCAGACAGTTCCCAGTCTCTGATCATCTCATTCCCATGGTTGCTATGATACCACCAAGAATTATGCATACAGCAAGAGAAGATGGCAAAAAAAAATCCTTCAATATTAAGGCTAGGTCCCATCCGCCGACAGATGCAAAACATATGTAAAAAGGACACAGCGGATGAGAAAATGCTCCATCCATTGATATCTGCTCTCAAAAGTGCCCCAAATTTGCATAAACAGAGCGGACAACAACGGAAAGGAACGGACGGAGAGAGGACATAGCAAGGATGTTAAGCGGATGCTCAACGGAAGCCTAGCAGATGGAAGCGGATGGCAGGTCCGCAGGGCTTCTGGGGGAGCACAGCAAAGCGGACGTGCAGCGGAAGGGGCAGATGCGGAGTGGATGTGGAGCAGATGCGGAGCAGATGATGCAGATGCAGAGCAGATGCCTAGCGGATGCCTAGCGGATGCAAAGCGTTAACTGCGAATGCAGGGAAGATGCATTGCATAGCCCCGCAGACATAAAAGGATGCAGCTCGCAAGCAGGTCACCATTCAGAGGAAAGACCTGCTGCCAGACACATTTTCAGCCAACAAACATGGGGACAGAAGAGGAAAGCCTGTGGCGCTACTCCTGCCAGCCCTGGCAAGAAGGACAGGACCACCATCCCACCCCTTGTTGCTGACTCTGCTTCTGCTGGGCTTTCTGCTGCTGGGGCAGACTTCTGCTGGTGCTGGTGCTTCTCCTGGTGCTGCTTCCTTGGTCTGGTGCTTCTGCTGGAGCTATTACTCTGCTGTGTGCTGCTCCTGGTGCTGGTTGCTTCTGCTGGTGCTGATCTTGCTGGTGCTGCTCTTTGTCCTGCTGGTGCTTGCTGCTGCTCGTGCTACGTCTGGTGCTGCTGGTGCTGCCTGGTCCTGCTGCTGCTGCTGCTGCTGTGGCTGCTGCTGCTGGTGGTGGTGTGGTGGACCAGCCCCTAGAATCTCAAAGCCCTACTGATGAGGGCCCAGAAGGCCTTCCCAGAGGGAGGAAGAGGCATTCGCCGAGATAAGGAGAGGAGACAGTACTCCATTGAAGAGGAACATGAGCGATGAGATGCTCAAATGGCTGACGTGAGAAACGCGTAGACCTCTGGCAGAAGGGACACAGGCTCTATCGCAGACACCAGCAGAAGCAGGCGGCTTGGAGAGAATGGGAAGCTGCACTCAAGAAGTCTGGCCAGGCCAGCGTCAATCTCACTGACTGGGAGACCCTATGTGATGGCCAAGAGCAGCTTCTTAGAGGGTGAGGTCCGCCACCGAGGAGCAGCCCCTCGGTGTCTACCCTCTCTCTCAGGCAGCCCACAGACAGCCAGTCTCTTCTGGCCAGGAGTCAGCTCCTGTGTCCGGGCAGATATCTTTGGAGCACCCCACGGACGGAGATCCTCCTGACAGCTGCACTCCCTGTGGTGTGAGCACGTGTGAGGGACCTGCCCTGACGCAGTTTGAGCAAGAAGAGGCCACTGCCACCAGAGACCAACCCCCCCCACACCCAGGTCCACCTCCACAGAAAGCAGGCAGAGAAAAGCCACCCCGAGGGACAGAGCCCACACTGTCCTGCTGGAGATCAGGGACACCATCAAAAAGCAGCGTTAGATCTCCTCTCTCAGCTGGTACACACGACCATACCATCCTCAAACCGCAAAGCCCTTCCTCACCTACGTCAACCAGAGACTCTCATGGACATGTCCGAATCCCATACCAGGTGATTCAAGGAGATGATCACAGGTCTTTCTGCACCACCCTCCAGGCCGAGCTGAACTGTTCCAACCCGCAGTCAGGTTCTGCTCCTCCACCCCAGGTGATGTCACAGCCCTTTCCAAGGCTTTCAACAGCCCCTCACCTACCAAGGCTACGGCTAACAGGAGTTCAGCAGCACAGGAGCCCTTCACAGTCCAGGCACTGGTAGCATCACACACCACAGGTGCCACCGATGCCACTTGATGCCACAGATGCCACTGGACGCCTCACCTCACTCACCTGCAGACCAGACAGCCCCACTACACTCCTCCTTCCTCCACCCCACAGCCAAGCCCGGCCTCAGAACTTCTGTCATCCGGTCTTGGGAATGTTCCCCATGTCTTGGAGGAAGGGGCTCTCAACATCATGGGACTGAACCAGCTCCCTGAGAGCTTCCTCCACACACCATCCCTGTTGTCCTCTCGGACCAGGTATCCCAATGGTGCCTCAGACCAGCACTCTAGCCACTGCCACCTCCATAGCACCTGGACCCTTCACCATGAGACCATGGCATGCCTCAGAGTGACTGAGAAGGAGTGCCAGAGACTGGGTTTGCTACCTGTTGACTTTATCTTTTCTTGGGACACTTTTCTTGGTTCATTTTGCTTTTTTAATAAAGTCCTACAGTTTGTTATTAATAAAGGTTATCTTTGATTAAACACTTGGTTCAGTTCTTTTAGTAAATAAAGTCTTGTGGGAAACTTTTAGAATGGTTTAAGCCTTTACATGCTTGTGGGATCGGTAAGGATAGCAGTGGGATGGGCAGGGATACCTGTGGATGGGCAGGATACCTGTCTGAGGGTAATCTACCATCCTGTCATTGCCACTCCACTGCTTCCAGCTGGGGAGTTGCCACCAGTGTCTCAGGAGGTTGCGCTGCTTCTTCCCTTCACGTGAAGCTCTGTTGGGGCCTTGCACATCAACAGTGTCTATCAGGTTTCACCCTTGCCTCCACTTCACCAGGTCGCTTCATGTCCCCATTGCCTTGTTGAGGGTCTACAAGCCAGTGTTCTGCAACACTGCGGTAGCGGGTGGTGCGCATGAGATTGTGCAGGGATGCAGCAAGCTTCCACGATGCTTGTCATAGGTCTGGTGATGCTGCATTGGTGGTGAGTAAGTACCTGGAACCTGATTGGCCAGGATGCCAAAGGCGTTTCTCCACCACCCCGTCTTGCCCTGGACAACCTGTAGTTGAAGATCCTCATCTTCCACAGTGTGAGGATTGGAAGTGTAGGGCTTCACGGTTTGGTTCTAAGGGAAAAGGCGTCATTCCCCACGATGAAGTAGGGCACATCTTGCGTGTTGTTGGCGCATGGGGTCTGGATCTGGGGAGCCCATGATGAAGGTTTGCATTCCAGCCCCTCCTTGAGGTGGGACTATGCCCTTTGATATACATGGGCATCTGAAAGCTGACCCGTGCCCTGAAGCATCGAATGTACAAGAACTTGTAGTCACATCGAACCATGGCGAAGAGGATGATGCTGAAGAAAGCCGTTGTAGTTGAAATAAGTGGACCCTGAGTTGTCTGGAGCTTTGCAGGCCACTGCTTCCATCATTATGGCTCCAACGGCTGTGGGGAAGTTCCATTCTGATACCACTGCTCTGCCACTTTCTTCCGCCTTTCTTCAGTGGAGGGGAACTGGAGCGAGCTCCTGCAGGTATTCTTCGATGATGGCCTGCACCAGCTTCTCTGACCACAATGCTGATGGTGTTGTGTGGCACCCTCCAGGCGTACTGCATGTTCCTGTAACTGTCCCTGAGGCTAGGTGCGCGCAAGAAGTCAATGCCACTTTCAGCCCAAAGGCCAGGCTGGGGCCGGAAGTTGGTCGTTTGCCTGTCAACCTGGTCTCAAGCTCTCCACAACTTCAGTCAAACCATGGCTCGTTGCATCCTCATGAAGTGCTGAATGCACAAGTGTCTTTCTTCCTCAGCTGTCCACTCATCAGCTTGTTCATTACAATGCCGTGCTACTCTGGCTTTTCTTTTTCTCGGCATCCATCTTCGGAACCCAGACTTTCTGGACGACTCCTTTTCTTCCCCGTAGAACAAGGTGAAAGAGCCAGTGTAGATGGCTTTGCACTGTTGTAGAATTGAATGGCGCTACCAAAAGGAGTGTGCGATGATTTCATGGTTGGAGATGACTGGGGATTGCTGTGATGGAAGAGCAAGCAGCAAGAGCAAATGCTGGAAGAGGTCTGCACCCCATGTTCTGCTGGAACTGAAAGTGAGGATCCAAGGTATTTTTCTCCCCCTTTTTATAGGAAATGATCATTTTTCCGCCTAGGTGTCCTTTCTTGCATCCTGTAGACATTCCCCAGACATCCTAAAATATCCGAGATACGTCCCCTATTCACGAACGTTTTTTTCTGTTTTAATGCTTTATATGCGAGCTCAATCCACCTTTCATCCTTTCTACATCCGTTGATACTCATAGCTGCATGTCTGATTCGCAATCCGTTCGCTTTCCTCCCTGTTGTCCATTTCTGCTTGGGAGCGCGATTTGGAGTTGCCGTGGGATGGCGCAGCGGATTGCCTAGCGGATATAGCAGGACGTGTAACGGATGACGATGACGTATAACGGGAGAATGTTTCCCGTATGCACTAGTGGATGTAGAAATGGACGCTATTGGATACTTTATCCGCTCAAAAAAGTCTTTGTGCAGCTAAAAACTTTTTGAGCAGATGAAATCTCAGTAACGGGATGCTGGACGCGGATAGAGAGCTATAAAAACATATGCAGTGAGTACAGAACGGTGATGCATCGCATTAAACCAACGGCATGGCAAGTGTTATCTCTCCGTTTACATCCTCCTTTCCACCCGTTTGGTGCAATGTGACTGGCGTAAAATATAGTGCTAAATGATCTCAGCTAAGGGGTAGAAATAGATAAAGGCAAGAGTTCTTAGGACATGGTTAAATAGCATCTTCTATCTCATTTCAGAAGGAATGTATGAATAAAACCAAAAGACACCAGTATGAACTACAAACCTAAAATGAATATTCTTATCCTTCGATTCATATGTCTATTAGTCAGAGGTCTATTTGATGATATTACAATTGTCTGCAAACATTATCCAGTGGACTATCAAGCAATCAACCAATCTCCCTGAGAATAATACTTAACAGTTTCCCGCAGTGGCCCGAGGGCAGGCTCCACAAAACAGAGATGGATCTGTGGACCTTTCATGCTTCTATGCAGAGTCATTTGCATAAAATGAATTAAAGCAAACATAAATTCATTTATACTATTAAATTCACTCACCAAAAAACAAACACCAAGCCATAATAACTCTGATCTCATGCCTGACCTAACATTACAGCAATCTGCCCACTCCGTATACCATGGGCACAGAGACTAAAAAATCATCTAGACAATGGAGAGGAAGGAACATGCTACATTGATTATTGTGCAGACTGTATCAAAAGAAAGTCAACACAACCACAACTCAGCCATCCAACCCCACTTCACCAATCCCACCCTAAGACTAGGCATGCACTACTTCCCAACTACGCTCAATTTCAACTACAATTGACCTTAAATGCAAGCCTACTCAATCAAAGAGCCTTGTAAATAAAATACCTGAATTTTTCCTTTTACTAAATGATGGCTAAATTGACATCATTATTTGTCTATGGAAACATGGCTCAATGCATCTCTCCCTGACTTCATTACCTAAGTAAGAGACTTCATGTTTACCGATCGAATCATGAATCCTATGAAGGAAGGTGCTCGTTTCTATCTTCACAAAAAGTCCTTACATCTAAAATAACATCCAAGTTACCCAAGAGCTTGCTGCTTCTTGACCTCCCATCACCTGCTAGTGAACTGATCCTTAAATATCCATTTGGTTTACTTACTATGTACACAGAGCCTACCCTGATTATGACATCAAAACATGTAAAACATGCTAAACAGCAAAATACACTACTAACATGGTAGTAACCAAACCAATCCTGCATTTATACATGCTTTTATTCTTTCTTGATGACTTCAATGGTCCTAACCTCATATTAAACTGGACCCTAAATGAATGGAACCACTGAACCCATACATGCATGTTAACAACAATTTACTAGGCTTAACAACTGCCTCGATTCTCATTGCTACCTATGTGAATTAGGTTTTGAAATCAATTTACAGATACAAATGTAAGAAACCCTTTTCCAACAGGCCCACTGATTGACTTTTTGTCTCAACAAGCTCCACACAAAAATCAACACAACCAATGTGATCGCCCAATGTATATAACTTCAAAAAAGGGCAACTATTAGATTCTTATAAAACAATGAGTCTCTTCATCCCTTGATTTGGCAATTTCTATTCACTGGATACAATACTGTTGAAGACCATACAACAGTATGTCTTACCTAGGTAATCTCAAAAGAGACCATCAAACTATATTACCAGATAACAACTCCGCAGAAACCAGGAAAAACTCTAGGCTAATTACCACATAACAATAAGGAAGCTTCAATCCAAAAAGAAGATCCACTTTGGCGCGAAAAAAACAATTCGTGGTGACGTTGCAACTTCAAAAGGCATGATACAAAAATCTATGCCACCAGATTAAAGAGCTGAATGCCCCCAATTATCCATATTAAACCAGGAGGAAAATCTACGTACAAATGTCCACCGTGCTTTCTACAATTTAGAGTAAACAACAAACTAGTAAGACTCAGAGGTCCATCCATCCCTGAAAAGGACCGCCTAATGGCAAAGACTGCAATTGATGACACCACAGAGCAAAAGCTTCTTTAACACCTTCTTTGGCTCAGTATTTGTAAAAGCAATGGATCAAGGCCAGTACTTCCTAGATCGAAAACCACAAAACAACTACAATGATCTAATACATATATCAATTTTACAGAAGACATAGTTGAAAAGGCATTGCGCAATCTAAAACTATTCTCTAACTATTGAGACCCGGACCGGAACATGTGCCTACTCTTAAAAAGCTAATTACTGTCACAGACCCGAACCTCTGAGGCATAATCTTTGAAAAATCTTTTAGGGACCGCTCCTTGCAAATCTATGGTCAAGCCACCAGTCATCCCCTCTTCAAAAAAGGGGAAAGCCCTGGCCTAGTTGAAAATTACAGACCAATGACTTTATGCTGCATCACCTGTAAGTCCACAGAATCAATTATAAACCAATGCCATCATCCTCCACTTGGAGACAAACAACCTTACTCTCCAACTAAACAATTTCGGTTTCAGAAAAAAAAATAATCCGTTAATCTGCAAACTCTTATACGCAAAAACATATGGACTACACAAACCGGATCAGGCCAAACAATAGATGCAATCTACATTAGACTTCTGTTAAAGCCTTTGATTCAAGTGGTACACGACAAACTACTAAAACTAAAATTCTATGCGTATCTCTGGACACCTGCATAACGCATAGAAGTATTTCCTGTCAAACAGACAACAGATGCGTCAAATTGGGACGCATCCTATCAAATTCTCGTTACTGTCAACACTGGGTGTCCCCAAGGCAGTGTTTTTAGGACCAACTCTCTTCATACTCGATATTAAATTACCTCTGTGATCATATTAAAGAGCAACTGGCATTCTCTTCGCTGATGATGTAAAAGCTGTTTCAACACCACAGACAATATTACTACCCTCCGAAAAAGACTTTGATTATGTGTCAGATGGTCAATCAAAATGGCAACTTCAAATCTCAACAAATAAATTGCTCTATTTTATATATTGGCCAAAAAACCCAGAAACTAAAATACAAGCTCACATTGTCAAAGACCTTGTTGAGGATCCAAACCTCTTCAACGACCTTGCAGTACCACTTCTAATGATCCAAGTGCTAGAGCCCACTGTAACTACAAAGCCAAAAAGGCCATTAAGAGTTGTTAATCTAATCCGGACATAGCTTCTTCTCTGGTAATATCACACTACTAACTGGAGCATACAAGACCTATACTTGAATACAGGTCATCAGTCTGGAACCCACATCATGTATCTGATATATTAACACAATTGAAACAAGTCCAGAAATATTTTCACAAAAGAGGTCTCTCTGCTCCTCTACTCATTGCAAGATATTATATGCCACCATGACTTGGAACTCTAGACTGAGAAAACCTAGAACTATGCCACCTCCAGTCCGATCTAAATATAGAATATAAAATCATACATTTGCAATGTTTCTACCTGCAAATGAATGCTTCAGCTTCAATTCATAACAATACAAGAGCACACAATAGCATACAAACTTCAAGGTTAACTGCCACCAAACTTGACTGCAGAAAATAACGACTTCAGCAACAGAGTGGTCAATGTCTGCGAATACCATCTACCTGAACTCCTGTGGTTTCTTCCCCAAACCCCAAAAACTTTAACCTTAGACTGTCTACTATTGACCTCATCCCCTTCCTAAGAGGCCTGTAGGGGGCGTGCAGCAATCATGCCTACCATTCCTGTCCTATTGTTTCTTTTTATTTTTCTTATAAGTATCTGTCCCATGTATTCAAAACTATCTTTATTCTTATACCTGTATCTTGTAAGTGATTGACAAATCAAATAAATACTAAATAAATACTAAATATACTAGAGGTGGTATTCTGCAGGTTCTGACCAGTTCTGGAGAACCAGTAGCGGAAATTTTGAGCAGTTCAGAGCAAATACCATCTCTGAATAGAGATTGTACAGTATTTTTCCCCTGCCATGCCCACTAAGCCCTGCCCACAGAACTGGTAGTTAAAAAAAATTGAATCTCACCACTGCAATTAGTGATGAAAACCTCTCAAAAAGCAGCATCTATAATAGTATATTAGGTTGCTTTTTTAAAAATCAATTACTTCCTTTAATCCTTACTTTTACTTGCCATTGCATTTCCCTTTTAGACAACAATTCTTCGTAAGAAATAGTTTATTCCAGTCTGCCACAAGAGTCATAGTGATACAATGGTTAGAATGCTAACTCTGCCCACAGACAGGAGTTCGATCCTGACTGGCTCAAAGTTGATTCAGTCTTCCTTCCTTTTGAGGTCAGTAAAATGAGGACCCAGATTGTTGGGGGCAGTGTGCTGACTCTCTAAACCATTATGGAGTGGAATACAAGTCTCAGTTGTATTGCTATATTCTGAATTTTAAAGCTCAAATTTTGTCATGTGTATTAGAAGCAGTACTTTTTACTGGCCATCATTTTTACTGTCCAGTTTTTGACAAGAATAGGAGATAAATGGGACTTCTTTTTAGGAAAAGTATTATGCCAGAATTAGTACAAAATATTTGTCTACTAAGGCACTATATAATAAGTATTTAAAAAAAAACAAAAACGAAACACCATGAAAATAATGTTAGAACAGGTTTTTACTTGACTTAGTAAATGAATTTCATGTATGTTCATTTTCTACCATTTAAATTTGGCTCATCTCCCTAACTATTTCTTGAACATTTTAATATTTCTAAAAGTTTTGATGGCAGGACTTAAAACGGTTGTGATTTTTTAAACAGTGTTTTAATTTATTTTTAAACTATTGGTGAATTCCCTTCTACTGCTAATGTAATTAAATACAATATTATTCTTGGTTATACATATTCAGGAAGATGTCTAATGCTGATATCCATGATAGTTCAAGTATGAGAATTCATTAAAAGGCACCTTTCAAATTTTAACTAAAATCAGTTTTAGTGAATCTGATTTACAGTTGAATACAATTAGAATATGGAACTAAAAGCTTTCCAATGTTTTCCATCACCCAAACTATTTTACATGATAATACATATTACATATTTCAAAATGTGGTAGTACAGGCTTGGAAACCATCAAAATATTTCTATTGAGCAGGGTTTTGAACTGCTGTTTCAAAATTCTGCTTGGTGGTGTTATTGCTAAAATACTGGTTCAGAGAAACATTTATTTCTCTTCAAGTGTCCTTATCAGAAAACATAGATCTAATGTTGACAATGAAAGACAATGATGAGTGAGTCATCTGTCCAAGTTTATGGGGAGAAATAGGAAAATGGAATACATACACCTGAAATTTCCTATAATTTGAGTCCTGGTTTGAATTTACTGCTTAAAACAGTTTGTCACGTGGGCACATACATTTTGGGGTATAAAAATTCCCAATATTAAAGTGGTCAACATAATAAATGGTAGTTTTCCTTTTCTTGGTATTTCACTTTTTAAAAAGATTTTAGAATTTGACAGGTAGAGATTAAAGAAATACAGTGGGAAACCTTTGCCAAGATTAATACAAACCACTTCCAAGGGGAAAAATACAACTTCTTGTAATAATATATTTTATGTAATAGTTATTATGTAATATATGAAAAGGGATTTTGCAAACAAAATTAAAATCCTCTCAGGATAATTGTGTTAGAGGGAAGGGAAGGAAAAGGAAAGAGGAGAGGAGTGAAGAGGTTTGGAAAAGAGAAATCAAATGCTATTATATGATTTTAATGTTTTCTAAAGAGTTTGATTTTTTTTTCAGCTGAATCCACAAGTATATATATATAAAAAAAAGAAATAAAAAAATAAATATGGTGGACTGCCCATTAAATCAGTATTTCATGCCATACAAATCTTTCTCCAAGTTGCAAAGTATTTTGCTGCAACTGTTCTCAGTATTTCACCATGTGAACATACACCATAGCTTTCCCCAACTTGATGTAGTCCAGATGGTTGGATTGTACTTCTCACCGTATAAACCTAGTATTTGAGGGGAGGGGGAGACCACAGTTGGCTAGATGAACTGGCACACAATAGTGGTTGAACTACAGCTACCAAATCTGTGCTGCAAAAATCAAGATAACCACACAACAACAAAAAAATGCAAAATGTTTTTGCTACTATTTAATGGTTGTCTGGATTGTAGCAAATCTATTCATCCTAAATTTAGCCCTTACACTTCAAACAAGTTCATTTCTTCCTTGAACAACTGTTGTGGTGCTGCTAATTCTGCATGTTAAAGTTCTTAAGAAACAGCTCAGCTGATGTTTCACAGAAATTCAAATGCAGAAATTCTATCTGTATTGTCCTGCTTGATATCAAAATTAGACCTTTGGCTGAATCTGAAACAGCCAAATGGTTTTGTCTAAAACTTGGATGTAAAAACTGCATTGATCAGGAAAATAAAAAACAGACATAAAGCTAAGAATTTGGGTGGTCATCATCCAGCTGCAAGCAGCATGAGGATGAACAATTTTCTGGAGAGAAATTACAGCCTCATACAGATAATGAAAGGGTTCATTATCCTTCTCAGCTTGACTATTCACCTGCAATGTTCTTCCAAAGAGCTTTAAGGTTGAATGTTTGCTAAGGCGTGAGGAAAGTAATTGGGAAACTGCTGCAAAGTTGGAGGGAGGGGTACCAGAGACTTTATAAGGAGGTAAGAGGCTTCCTTTTATTGTTACTTATTAAATACAAATGTACCATCCCAGTGCTTCAACCATTTGAATAGAATAGAATAGAATAGAATAGANAGGTCTTCTAGTCCAATCCGCTGCCTAGACAGGAAACCCTACATCACTTCAGACAAATGGTTATCCAACATCTTTTTAAAAACTTCCAGTGATGGAGCATTCTGGAGGCAAGTTGTTCCACTGATTAGGAAATTTCTCCTTAGTTCTAGGTTGCTTCTCTCCTTGATTAGTTTCCACCCATTGCTTCTTGTCCTGCCCTCAGGTGCTTTGGAGAATGGCTTGACTCCCTCTTCTTTGTGGATTTGATATCCATATGAGTGACAATCTGGGCCTCCTTTGATGGGACTGTGATCTAAGGGGTTCCCTTAATTATATCCGCCCCCCAACAAAGAAAGCCCTATCCAAATGGTATTGTTGTTTATAGTTATCACATTTATTTTTTGCTATTGTTGTGAATCATATCACACTGAGCATAATAAAACACATTCAGTTAAATTTTGTTTGCTAATTTATAACATTGATTTTCCCTTGGCCCTTGAATATTTGCAGAAATCTGGGAATTGAAGTCCACAAGTCTTAAAGTTGCCAAGGTTGGAGACCTTTGTTCTAAATGTATATTTTAAAAATATTGTTTAAATTTAAAAAATGAAAAAAAAAGCATTTTCCCATGGGAAGAATTATTTATAATTCTGAAATCTTATTAATCTCGACACAGTCCATTTGTAAGTTTCTAAAATCAAAGCTTTAATCATTCTTTTGCTGTTTATTCCAAGCATTTTTTTTAGTTCTTAAACTTGTAGTTAAAATTCTTATGCTAAGGATTGAAGAAAACTTACCCAGTGCTGTAAATCCTGACAACCCAAAGTTTCCTAATAGCTCAATATCAGTTAAGCACTTTTTGAAAGTGATTAGAAAAGGAAGTCTACAATGGTAGTGTCCTTTCAAAGGTGCTGACCGTGATTTGAACAAAATGTCATACCCTCATCTCCAGACCTCTAAATCCACTGGAGACTACTATCTTATGGTCTCCTTGTGAGGAGCAGCTGCCTTCAAGGAACCTCAAGTCCGCTCCTTGTCGGGAGAGGAATTATCAAAGAGCTAGTTCTGCTTGCCATTTCTTCATTCCACTGTACCATAGTTAGTGGCACTTCTCAGAGCCATCTTCAGTCTGCCATTTTTTTCCTCTGGAAACTGTTCAGGCTTGCCAAGACTGAGCTTCTTCTTCCTTATCCAGATTCTTACAGCCTCCAGCACTAAGACAGAACCACCTCAGCATCACATATTTGACCTGAAGTTCAGATATAAAGCCCATGTCACAGTGAACCAACGGATGCAAAGAGGATGTAAAACGGACAAAAAACCGTGCCATCTGTTTGAAAATGCGATGTACTCACTGCCTCCGTTTGGCTTCCTCTCTATCCGTCCAGCATCCATTTATTGACGTTTCATCCGCTCCCGGAAGTTTTGGCTGCCTCAAAACTTTTGCGCGAAAAAATGTATCCAGTTTGTACCAATTCTGCATCTGCTACGCATCCGCTACGCCATTGTCATTCCATCCACTATATCCACTAGGCATCCGCTGCGCATCCGCGCACTCGCATCCACCGGGACGCAGGGAGGAAGTGGAACGGATGAAGGAACAGATGCCAGATGGTGCAGAATGGATGCAGCAAATGGAAAACAAAGCGTTTAAAAACGAAAAAAACGTTTGGGCAGAGGGAACCTATTCTCAGATAGTAAGGATGTCCTGCAGGATGCCTAGAGGATGCCTAGTAGGAATGCGCGAGAGGATGAAAAGGAATGCCTATACTGCCTATAAAAGGGGGAGCACTCGCCTGCATCCTCACTTTCAGACCAGCAAGCCCAGGCGGTGCAGACCCTCTGCAGCCTTCATCTGGCTCTTCCGTCTTCCACAGCAATTCCAGTCCATGTAACGCGTGGATTGTAAGCAAGTCCTTTCAGCAGCCACCATCGTTTCTGCAACAGTGCGAAGCCTCTGCAGGCTCTGTGACCTCTAACTGCGAGAAGAAAAAGAGCACCCAAAAAGCCGTCTGGATCCGAAGATGGTTTCACGCAAGAAGAGCAGAGGACGGATTCTGTAACAACAAGCTGATGGTGGAGCTCAGGGGCAACGAAGACATTCGGGGCGTTCCAGAACTTTGCATGAGGTGCCTGCCAGCCCATGTTTGAACAAAGTTGGTGCAGTGGCTGACACCCAGGTTGACCAACGGCTAAACACCAAGCTTCTCAGCCCAGGCCTGGACTCTGGGCTCAAGGGTGGGCACTCACTCTGCGCCAGCCTGGCCTCAAGGGACCTCCTACAGGAGCATGGCAGTAAGCGGCTTGGAGGGTGCACCGCACACCAATCAGCAATTGTGTTTGTCAGAGGAAGTGGTGGCAGAGGCCATCATCGAAGAATAGCAAGAGGATGCTCCTCCAGTAACCCCTCCACTGAAGACGGCTGGATAGAAAGTTGGCAGAGCAGTGGTATCAGAAACTGGAACTTACCAAACACAATTGGAGGCCATAGAGGCAAACACGTGCCTGCAAAAGCTCGCAGCCAAGTCGGGGTCCACATTATTTCCAACTACAAGGGCTTCTTCAGCATCAATCCCTCTTCAACGCATAGGTCGATGCTGACTACAAGTTCATGTAGCATCGATGCTTCAGGCAACCAGCTGCATCTTCAGATGCCCAGGTATACCAACGCCAGTCACCTGCAAGGAGGAAGCTGGAAAGGCAACCTCATGCCATGGGGCTTCCCAGATCCAGAACCGCCTGCCCGCAACGACACGCAAGCTGTGCCCTACTTCATCGTGGGGATGACAGCCTTCTCCCTCACAACGCTACCGTCATGAAGGCCGCTACACTTCCAGACTCCTCACCCGTGAAGAGAGGATCTTCAACTACAGGCTGGTCCAGGGCAGGCGGGTGGTGGAGAAAACGCCTTTTGGATCCTGTGGCCAACTAGATTCCAGGTACTTCTCACCACCATGGCAGCCATTGCCCAGAGACCATAGAGGAGGATCATGGAAAGCTGGGCATGCATCCCTGCAACAAATCTCATGAGCACCAGGCCGCTACCCAGTTCCTGCAGAACAGGCTTGTGGACCTCAGCAAGGCAATGGGGACATGAGCCTGGGGATATGGTAGGCAAAAGGGCAAAACCTGATAGACACTAAGGAGTGCAAGGCCCCGCAAACAGAAGGGCTTTGCACAGAAGCGAAGAAGACAGCGCAACCTCCTGAGACACTGGTGGCAACCTCCCCCAAGCTAGAGCAGTGGAGTGGCAAGACAGGATGGTAAGATGCTTAATGGATGCTTTCCTTCAGCTGTCCTCATCAACACGGATGAGATTGGGCCATGTATGTTTGGTTGGCCGCTAGCAAATGAACAGCGTTTATAAAGAGTTGTGTTTTAAATGTTTGACATGTGTGGATTATTATTCATTAAATTATTAATAATAAGGGCCATAGGTGTGGCACCCTGGAGGGTGGATCCAATAACAGTCCCACTATGCTTGCCACTGGGAGTTTTCTATCCGCACAGCTATTCCCCATCCCAAAGGTATCCCTGACAATCCCACAGGTATCCTGCCCATCCCCACAGGTCATCCCTGCCCATCCCAGCAAGCTATCTCTTAAAGCCGCATCCAACAAAGCATGCAAAGGCTTAAATCATTTCTAAAAGTTTCCAGCAAGACTTTATAAAAAAGAAATGAAGCCCAGTGTGTGGAATCATAAATAGACTTATTTATTTAACAACAAGCCTGTAAAACAAAAAAGAGTCTCTAGGCACTCCTCTTGGTCGCTCGTCTCCAGGGGTGAAGGTTGGCCAGGTGCTGTGGAGGTGGGCTGGTGCTGGAGTGCTTGTCATCAGCTCCTCCAGAAGCAGAGCAGAGAAGCGCCAGCCCAGAAGAGTGAGCCTGTGCTGGCAGAAGCCCCAAGCAAAACCGAAGTGAGGGCCAGGGGGGCGGGATGGTAGCCCTTTCCCTCTTGCCAGGGCTGGCCAAGCAGATGGTGAGGCTTGCTGTGCTTCTGCATGGTTTTGTGGGGTTGCTGGCTAGCCGGGAGGCTGGCAGGAAACCAAGGCTGGCAGGAAGGCTGGAGGGAGGCTGGCACCAAAGGCTGGCAGGAAGGCTCGGCAAGGCCAGGCACTGCAAGGCTGGCAGGCAGGCAGACAGCAGGCTGGCAGGAAGGGCTGGCAGGTAGCTGGCAGGCAGGCTGGGCAGGCAGGCCATGCATCCAAGTCTGGCAAGAGGCTGGCACCGAAGGCAGGCACCAAGGCTGGACACCCAAGGCAGGCACCTCCAGGCTGGCCCGGAAGGCTGGGAGGCCAGGCACCAAGGCTGGCAGGCAGGCCAGACAGCAAGGCTGGCAGGAAGGCTGCAGGTGGGCTGGCAAGGCCAGGCTGCAAGGCAAGGCATGCACCCAAGTCTGGCAGGAAAGGCTGGCACCAAAGGCGGCAGCCAAGGCTGGCACGAGGCAAGGCACCGAAGGCTGGCAGGAAAATGCTGGCAGGCAGGCAGCCAAGGCCTGGCAGGCAGACATGAACGCAAGCTGGCCAGGAAAGGCAGGCAAGCAAGCTGGCAGGCCAGGTTGGCAGCAAGGCCCTTGCAAGGCAGGCTGGCAGCAAGGCCTTTGGCAGGCAGGCTGGCAAGCAAGGCTGGTCAGGGAGGCTGGCAGCAAGGCTGACAGGGGAGGTCTGGCAGCAAAGGCTGGTAGCAGGCTTTGCAGGGAGGCATGGCAAGCAAAAGCAGGTAGCAAGGCTGGTAGCAAGGCTGCAGCAAGGCTGGCAGGCAGAACATGCAAGGTCAGGGCGGCAAGGCAGCCAATCCATGCCAGCAGCAGGTCTTTCCTCTGAATGGCAACCTGCTTCCCAGCTTGCTTCCGTTATAATCCCCGCGGGGCTGATGCAATGCATCCCCGCATGCGCAGATTAATCGCCAGGTAGGCATCCGTTAGCCTTCTGGCTCTGCATCCGCTTCATCCGCTGTGGCATTCTGCTGTTAACCGTTCCGCATCTGCTTCACTGAGGCCGCCCGCGGCAGCCCTGCGGTTGCGCCATCTGCTCCCATCTGCTTCCATCTTGCTGGGCTTCTGTTTCCAACATACGCTCTGCCACATCCGCTCCTGCGTCTCGCCCGTGTCCGTGTTACCGCCTCCGGTTATGCAAATTTTTGCCCCCTTTTGAGAGCGATAAGCAACAGGATGGAACATTTTGCTCGTCCGCTGTGTCCTTTTTCCATCCGTTGGCCAGTGTGACATGGGCTTAAACAGTGTATCATCTATGGAAGATATCTGAGTATAATTTCTGACTCAGTATCAGAGACATATCCAGGAGTCTCGCATAGATGTTGAAAAAAGCAAGGAAAGCTCGCTCTCTGGGACTTCATAAAGTAATACCTTGAGCTAAATTTCTCTAAATTTCTCACCAATCACCAAATACCAACTGAAACCAGCTTTGAAAGAAGGAGAACTATTGCAAAACAGTGCCTTGCATTATGGAAATGGTAGATAATGGCAATTGGCAAATTTAAAAATGCCCAGAGGCAATTCAGATGCAATTCAATCCAAGATTACTCACACTGTTAATTCATTTAAGGAAGCAACAGAGACTTGGTCCAAATACTCATTTGGAGACTCAGGAAATCCCTCTCTTAAAACCAAGCGGATCCTTTAGGCACCAA
Source organism: Laticauda laticaudata (assembly GCA_004320025.1). Taxonomy (NCBI): domain Eukaryota; kingdom Metazoa; phylum Chordata; class Lepidosauria; order Squamata; family Elapidae; genus Laticauda; species Laticauda laticaudata. The sequence continues at coordinate 23,295 of BHFT01005901.1, forward strand.
GCTAAGCCAATCTAACATGACTTGCCTTTCTGTAGAGGGGTGCAAGACTGTTTATGCTATATTACATACTTGAAATCATAAAGTGTACTCAGGACAATATCTGGATACAAAAAGTATTTATTTTATTTGTGCATGTTATGTAAAGGAAAAGGTCCAGCTTCAGTTTTATTTAGAAGAATTCATATAAATTGCATTAGTACATTCACTTAAAAATGTCTGTTGAAATACAGTAGCTTGGGAGGGTAAAAGGATGTTAATGCATATGACAAGAAGTGTGAAATATATGTTATATATTAAATACTTAAAATAATAATTTATCTATTTTATATGTTTATGACTTTTATTATCTATTTATAATTTTCTTCAGGTCAAGACATCTAGACAACTTATTTTCTCACAGTACTTACCCTTACCAAAGTCCTGAAACAGCCATTTATCATGGGATATCAAGAAATACTCTCTTAATGATTTTTCTGACACAAAGTCTATTTTTTTAGCGGACAAATCTAGTTGAAATGGGAGTATCTGTTTTTCTCTGAGATGCTTAGTCTCATTAAAAATGTTCTATATATGGCAATGATGGCTTCCTTGAAAGTTTTACACAAACACACACACACACACACACACACACACACACGAGGCTAGATTCCTATTAGAAGGACAAACTTTCTGATGCTCTGGTGCCTCCAGATGCCACTTTAGTATAGTAATTAAGGTCAGAAACCAGGAGGCTATGAGTTCTAGTCCCGCCTAAAGCATGAAGCCAGCTGGGTGCCCTTAGACTAGTCATACTCTCTTAGTCTTAAAAAGCAGATAAAATAGCAAATCACGTCCAAAATCTTGTTAATAAAACTGAAGGGATTTATCCACATAGTTGCTAGGAGTCAACATTGGCAGAAAGGTAAAAAGAAAAACAATCTAATTTGAGTAATACAGATTTCAGTCTTGGTGGTGTCACATTAGGTCTTGCACAAGAGAATATTGGCAAGACTTTATTATATCTATTGTTCCTTTGACATTGGTTAAGTATGATGCAACAACCACTGCTTAGGGTCTGCAGCTTATAAATTTGGGACTGGGGGGGGGAAGGTGTTCTGGCATTATAGTGAGTCCAAATTGGTCACCTTGTTATTTCAGCCATTTCACAAAACTGCTTCTTTTTTTTGAAGGTCTGATGAGTTTGGGCTTGGACATTGCCTAGAGCACACTATATTTCAATCATATACAACATACCTGCTGACAAGAAGGGTGATTTGACTTTCAAGCATCCAATTTTGGTTGGAATTATGTTTCTTTTGCTCCAGTAGTAAGTAGCATATGCTATTTATGCTACTAATCCTATTAAGCAAGTTGTGTGAACCAGGCTTTATTCTGCTTTCCTGGTGACATTTTTTTTTTATTTCCAGAACTATGTGGCAGGAAAATTGATATACTGTGTAAAGAGAGAAACAAGCCAACTGAAATCTTCCAAACAGATTGTCTGCATTTGTTCACAGATGGTTTCTTTCAGCTCAAATCCCAATCAAGAATAAGTGAAGGATGTAGGCTGGTTCCAAGGAGATTGAAGAATCACCTGCCTACCTCATGATACTGATTTCTCCAGGCTTCTCCTGAATGACATTTAAAATAATTTGGGTATAATGGAATGAAGGAATTATGAACATGAAAAAGCTTGGTGGAAAGAAATATCCATCTGGTTCAATTCCAAACCAGAAGAAAGACATTGGAAACCTGATGGCTGATTGGAAAGATGGCTTAATGATGAAGCAGAACCGTATGGGTCCTGGGCAGCTGACCACTTGGAGTTGAGAGTGTGTGAGGGTTATATCTTCTTTTGGGCTTTGCACTTGAGTTTCCTGTTCCTGTGCAAGAATACGTATTCTATTAGCTGTTGTCAGACTCGCATAGGACCATGTAGGGGTTATGTATGGCTCATAGTTGGTTATGTATGGCTCTATAGGCAAAGTACAAAAGTACTAGGTGTTTGAGCTAAGTTTGGTTGAAATTTTTGAGGGTGATGCAATAAAGGGGCTTGTGTTCTGAAAGGGTGTTGGGAAATTCCTATTGTGGCTCAATGGATTTTTCCTGTGTTGGATCTTGGGTGATGGCTGCTTCTAATCCTACCATTCTACCTTTGTTTCAAAATATTCTGTCTTGAATGGATTGTTAAATCTGCATTTCTAAAAGTATCTGCTGTGGGCAAGGAGATTGAGTCTGCTTTCTATCTTTTAAGAGCGTGTTTCTCCATTTCTCCTTTAGGGAAATATAATATCTTGCCTTTTTAATATTTCCAAAAATATTTTATTATTTGGGGTGGGGATAGGGCTTCCCCCAGCTCAATACTGTGAAAGAATGAATCAATCCTGATATTGATATCTTAGGCAGCATTAAATTGAAATAAATTGGAATTGGATACTTTTTAGTCAGAATATTATACTATTTACCACTCAGGACAATAACATGGAAGGAATGACTTTGTTTCCTAGCAAAAAAGTATATAATAAATAGAGTTCAATGCAACTAATGAGTGAATAATTTCAGTTTGACATAAAGGATAACCTTAATTGGACAATTGTCCAAGTTTATGCTTCAATCACTAGTACAAAAGAAGAGGAAATTAATGAGTTTTATTGTCAAGTTCAATCTGAAATCCACCAAACATATGTACAAGATATACTGGGAATAGTTTGAAGCTGGAATGACAAAGTTGGGGAAAAATTCAGGAAGTGAGGAAGAAAACATAGCTGGATATTGTAGCCGAAGAAATAGAAATGAAACAGAAGAATAACATCACTTTCTGACAATCTAATTGTTTCCAACAATCAGAATAATGCCTATATACCCGGAAATCACCAGGTGGCAAAAACAAAAATCAATTTGTCTGTATCATTGGAAGAAAAAGAATATAAAGCTCAGTTATAACAGCAAAGACATGGCCAATGCTGACTGTGAACATGTCAAGAATTGCTTATGTGCAAATTCCAATTCAAGCTAAAGTGGAAGAAGAAAGTCAACCAGCGTTCACAAGACAATCTTGACCATATGCCCACTATTTTCAAAGAGAACATCTGGGAATTGAAACCCTGAGTCTCACTGATAAAGAACCAGAACTATGGAACAAAATCAAATAAGTAGTTGAAGATGGATGGAAAAAGGAGACTGCTAAATACAAAGAAACAAAAGAAAGCAAATTGAATGTTAGTACTGAGAGTAGAAATTGCCAAGAAAGAGGACTTCTGGTTTGAACTTCTTCAGCAAAAGACTGAAACCTCATCTCTGCGAGGCTTCGATCTGTGCTCGCCACTGGAGCGCCCCGAGCCGGCTAGCTTCAGGGCTAAGCCACCCTGTAGAGGTGGTGAAGAGGGGGGAGACTGCCTGCAGGGTTGAGGAGAGCTGCATTCTCTCCTCCCCAGCTGGCCATTACTCCTTTCCTGAAGGCGGTTGCAGCGGTGGTCAGAAATGGCCACCACAAAGAAGAACTTGACTGGAAAAGAATGTGCAGGAGGAAGATAAGAAGAGAAAGTTTTTGTTAACTGGGTCAAACAGCAAAAGCAACAAATTAAGGTACCCTGAACTGAAAACTATTGAAAAACAGTAACATTGTTCCTAAGAAGATTTTTAAGCTGCAAAGGAGAGAGAAAAAGGGAAAAGATTTGGGTTTTTTTCTCCTTTTCCTATACTGACAGCTAAGAGACTGAAGTAAAAAAATTGAAAAAAAAGTCCACTTTGACATCAATAGGCATTAATGCTGAAAATAAAAAGTCAAAGGGATAATAAAGATTTCTGGATAATTGAAAGCTTTGAAAACAGGAAAGGAGAGAAAAGGAATAAAAGGGCAGGATCTGGAAGGGAGGAGACTGCCTGGAATTAAAAAGAATTTATAGCAAATCTCAACAAGACTTCCAAAAGATACTTCTAACTGAAATATTACAACAAAACCCCAGGAAGAGAAAGTTGAAAAAAAAAAACGTATAACTCAGGACTATCTGGATTACTTGAAGATTTCTGGATTCTTGGTTATTGTTTGAATGACTAAAATCAATTTGTGATTGTTTAAAACTGTTTAAAAATGGCTCCACTTTTAGAAGAACTGAAAATGGAACTTAAAAAGTACAAAGAAAATGCACAAGAAGGGAGAGGTTCTTTTGGCTTTGTATTTCAGTTTTTTAGAAATGGAGATTCTGGAATTATTGAAGAAACAACAAGAAATGCCTGCAGAACAAGAAGTTTGTGACAAAGAAGAACCATCTTTAATGAACAAGTTAATCTTAGATGGGGGAAAAAGGAAAAGGAAAAAGAGAATGGAAAGTTTAAGATATGAAAAAACAACTCAAAAAAAATAGAGTGAAAAATATAGTATGAAATCAGAAAGCAACAGAGAGGAAATGCAGAAGAGAGAATTAAATAGAGAGACAAGGGATGAAAGGGGAGAGAAAAGATGAGAGGAAGAAAGAAAGGAAAAGAAGTCATAAAGGACAGGAACAAAATACAGAGAAACAGGGCCTATTTAGAGTAATGGGTGATAATTTAATAGAAAAAGGATTCTGCTATACATAAGATAGTATGGTTATATTAGAAACAGAAATAATTTTAGAAAATATTGAAACAATGTATGATTTAAAATGTCTGATAAAATAGCTATATTAATTCAGTGGAATGCTTGTCAATAAATAAATGTAATAGAAGGTATATTTAATGATTTATAAAAACATATGTGAAGAGAAATAAGGGGAAAATTAATTATGGAGACTATTTGTATTTTTAAGGAAGTATGATATTTAATTGAAAAGAAGTGTTAAAGATGTTAAGATTTTAATAATTATTAATGATAGAACTGAACTGGAACGGAATGAGGGTTTATAATTACATATATTACAATCTTTTTTTTTTTTAAGAATATAGTGTGTATTATCAGAAGTACAAAGCAGAATTCGATTGGAAGTTATGTATTATGTATTATATTGAAGGTCATAACCTTAAGGTATATATTGAAGTTTAAATAAGAGTTGAATGGATGTAATTTAAAGATATAGGCATCTACTCCAATTAGTAACTACAGGAGAAAATTGTTTAATGAGAAAAGATAATATGAAATTGAAACAGAAACAGACAAAAGTGTAATGATTTGAATTGAGATGAGCTAATCAAATTAAAATTGAGAAATCAAAAGAGGGGAAAAATTGTATAGAAAATGTAAAATAATAGTGAGATATGGATAGAATACAAAAAGGACCATGAAATTGAATTTTGTGTCTGTATAAAAGTTCAACCCGGGACCATGCTATTTTCAAAAAAGATGTTTCACTTGTATTTTGTATGTGTGAAAACCCAAATAAAACTTTATTAAAAAAACCAAAAAACAAAGAATTTGCCAAGAAAAGAAGCCAAGCACACACACACACAAACAAAAGATCTCAGGAAGATCCTTAAGAAAGAATTTCAGAGAATTTTTAAAGAGAAACAAAAACCAATATGCTGAGATCTGTAAGGACATCCAAGATGATAAGTTGCATGGGAAAATAAGGAAAGTCTTAAAAAAGATACGGCATGTGTATTCAGAAAAGATGACAACTTCAAATTGATATGCTAAAGGGCACTAATGGATAGAAAGTAAATGAGTTCAAGAAAGATAAAAAAGATAGAATTAGTACAATATACTGAAATACTATAAGTTTAGAAGATAGTCGCTACTTACAAGATTCTCGACTACTAGAATATGAAGTTAGATGCATGCTTTGAATAATAGCTAAAGACATCTAAGAAATATGCCTACCCCAGGAAGGAGATGACCTTGAAGGGAATAGACAGGAACCATTACATAAGCAACAAAAGCTGAAACATTCATTGAGACCCTGGAAGCAAAATAATGCTCAGAATACACACAGCCATATTTTTCATTGTGGTGTAAAAGTAAGGAGGAAGTAAAGCCCAATTGTCCAAAGATATTTCAGTAGTCATGTGGCCAGCATGACTATACACCAAAGTGTTGTATAGTGAACACCAAAGTGAACACCGTTACCTTCCCACCAAAGTGGTACCTATTTATCTACTTATATTTCCATACTTTCAAACTGTTAGGTGAGCAAGATATGGGGAAGTAACAGCAGCTCACCCAATCATGCAGTGCTCGGGTCTCAAATTCAGGCCATCAGCTTTTCTGGTGATAAGGAATGCTCCCCAAATCTCTATATATAAAAGTGAAAAAGCACTCATGCATCATCACAAAATCTCCAGGACCATAAAGCCTACAAACTTGAAATTTGCAAATATGTTCCTCTTGACTTCTAGGTGTTCACTAAGAAAGGATTTTTCAAAATGACCATCAGATCATTAGTATTTCCTATATTATTATTAACACAGTCTGATGCTAAGGAGTTCTACTCCCCCTCCCCACCTGAAAAGAAATATGTTGCAAATGCAAAACACAAGCAGAGGAGAGGACTTTCAGTTTTACTTTCACAGCAGCAAGCAGCTTTACTACAGAACAGTTGAGCTAAGTCATACCCAGGCTCCTTGCTGTCTCCTTCTTGCTCACACAGCAAATACTGTTTGAGTTTCCAAACAGCCCTCAGTTCTCTCACACACTGACAGGATGCTAACCAGATGAATACCAATGGATGCTGGTAGGCAGAGGCAGAATCCCGCCCCCTTATTTCCATCTCCCAAAATTTGCCTGATCACATAGTTTTGTAGCGAAGCACAGGTACCCTGCTAGTAATAACTATTAGGATTTGAACCAATGAGCCCATCCCAGCCTACATTCAACAATTGTAAGATGATGCTGGAGGAGAGGGAAAATGATGTCAAGAAAGTTAGCAATTAAAACTGTATAACTTTATATAAAGGTATAAACACTGCCTTAGTTTGTTGAGGAAATACAATAAAGATATGCCATGGGACAATCACAGTTTGTGTCAATTTACTTTCCTGCTGTTGGGAGAGTGGCATTTTAAGGTGGCCATGAGGAACAGCCAATAAGTTATGAACGATACATTCCATTACAGTAGCTGTGCTATATAAGGATGCTTTTTATTAAAGGATAAAAGAAGAATATTTCAGAAAAGGTTCATCCTGATACAGGATTTTTTTTTCCTAAAGTCTGATCTTTAGTTATCTTCTCAATGAAATTCCTACATAAAGACAACAGTGCCCTGCAGTTTTTCATCTTAGCTGATGTATAATATCAGGAGGTCCTTGTTAAAAGTTAGGATCCAACTAGAAATAGATACATGAAACGGTAGTTCTCAAATGATCTAAGTGCTAGACTCACAGTAACTACAAAGCCAAAAAGGCATTAAGAGTTGTTAATCTAATCCTACGAAGCTTTTTCTCTGGTAATATCACACGACTAACTAGAGCATACAAAGCATTTGCCAGAACAATACTTGAATACAGCTCATCAGTCTGGAACCCACATTACGCATCTGATATTAACACAGTTGAGAAAGTCCAGAAATAGTTCACAAGAAGAGTTCTCCACTCCTCTACTTGTTGCAGAATACCTTATGCCACCAGACTTGAAACTCAAGACCAAGAAAACTAGAACTATGTCACCTCTGGTCCAATCTAAATATAGTATATAAAATCATCCATTGCAATGTCCTACTGCAAATGAATACTTCAGCTTTAATCATAACAATATAAGAGCACACAATACATACTAACTCAAGGTTAACCACACCAAACTTGACTAAAGAAAATACGACCTCAGCAACATAGTGGCCAATGTTTGGAATATTCTACCTGACTCTGTGATTTCTTCTCCAAACCCCAAAAACTTTAACCTTAAGGCCCAGTCCCACTGCACTTATGGATGCAAAGAGCGTTAAAAAAAAGCTTGCCATCTGTTGGAAAATGCTATGCATCCATTGTGTACTCACTGCATACGCTTATTACACACTACATACGCGTATGAAACATATGTTTCACATGCTCTATCCGTCGAGCATCCGTCCACAGCAATTTCATTCGTGCAAGAAGTTTTGAGCTGCACAAAACTTTGTGAACGGATGAACTTTCTTCCACGTATGATGTACATCTGCGACACATATGGGCAACAAACGTTCTATGTCCATTATCATCCATTAAACGTCCGCTGTATCCTCTCTGCATCCTC
>BHFT01005902.1:0-34099 GCA_004320025.1 Laticauda laticaudata
GAAGAAGAGGTACACAAAACAACTCCTTAAATTAAAATCTACAGACTTTGCACACCTGCATAACTGGAAGAACAACCTGTCAAAAGTGACCAACAAATAGTCCAAAAGTGGGAGGCGTCCTATCAAATTCTGGTACCTGTAATAGTGGTGAGCTCCAAGCAGCAGTTCTAGGACTAACTCTTTCATAACTCTACATAAATGAACCTCTGTGGATATATTTAGAGCAACTGCATTCTTTTCGCTGAGATGTAAAGCATTTACACGCACAGACAATACTGCTACTGTTCAAAAAGACCTTGACTATGTGTCAGAATGTCAAAACAAATGGCAACTTCAAATCTCAACAAATAAATGCCTCTGTTCCTACATATGGCAAAAAACAGAAATAAAAACAGGCTTGAATAGTCAAGTCCTTTGATGATCCAACCTCGTCGAAGGATCTTGGAGTAACTCATTTTCTAATGATTAAGTGCTAGAGCCCCCCTGTATAACATAGCCAAAAAGGCATCAAGACCTTGTATAACCTAATCTTATACGTAGTTTTTTCCTCTGCTTAATATTACATAACTAATACAGGCATACAAACATTTGCGTTGACCAATACTTGACTTACAGCTGGATCAGTCTGGAACCCACATTACTATCGATATTAACACAGTGAGAAAGTCCAAAATATTTCACAGAAGATTTCCACTCCTCTTCTGCATTGCAGAATACCTGATCAGCCAGACTTCAAAATCCTAGACTAGAAAACTTGAAAACTATGCTGCTTTGGTCCGATCTTAGCTATAACATATAAAATCATACATTGCAATCCCTACTTTCATGAATATTTCAGCTTCAACCATAACAACACGAAGGAGCAAACTAGAAGAAAGCAAACTTCAAAGGTTGAATCGGCACCAAACTGATGCAGGAATACAACTTGGTCAAATGTCTGGAATACCTACCATCTCGTGGTTTCTTCTCCCAACCGCCAAAAACTGAACTTAGGACTGTCTACAATACTGGCCCACACTCCTTTTCCTAAGAGTGCTTCGTAGGGTGTGCAATAAGCTCACCAATGTGCTGTTGTCCCTGTCCTGTTGTTGTTTATTTTTTAATTTTCTTAATGTATCATGTATTCATAACTATGTTTTTACTTATACCTATTATCTTGTAAGCAATTGACAAAAATAAATAAATAAATAAAATAAACTATGCAATATGATAGAAATGGTATGATTGGCTTGATAATAGAAATAAGAAAAGAAAGTGTATATGATAGATATAGAAGGTATAGAAATTGTATGTATGGATTGTATCGGATAGTATACGTGAATGTATAATATATAATGTACTGTTTCCTAAGTAACTGAGATATGTAAAAAGGAAAAAAAAACAATAAAGTACTTAAAAAAAAGACAATGTTTGCAAATGCAATCTTTTTTCAATTCTCCTCTCCAAGGTGTTATAATTTCTCTGTAATTTACATTTTTCAGCATTATATATTTTTCTATAATCTGAATTTATATTTGCTGTACAAGAGATTTCATAGTTCACACTTTGTTAGGATAGTAAAATAGAACATGATATAAATCATAATAATGTTCTCGTGTGATCTTTCCTTTCCTTTATTTTTTCTTTATTTTTCCTTTAATGCATTTTATTCGTTTAATGAAAAGGCAACAATTTTTTGACAACTACTCTAAATATATTGACTCTCCTATCTTGATAAAGCAATAAAAATTGCTTCCCAAACTTGTGGGGGGTGGTTGGGGAACATTATTTCTTTATTTCAGAATGTTAATATAAACGGAGACCTGCAATTTGATAAATGACTCACTGCTTCAGCTTGGACTTTCCTAATGTTGGACTTTTAAGCTTTTTTCTGTTGCCTGTTTTGTGCCCTATCCCATCTGATGAAAACCTCTAGAAGACTGCAAAACTTGGAAATAGTTTACAACACTGTGTTTCCAAGAAAGGTATTAAGTATGGCAAACCTAGGAATACTTATTTTGGTTTCTTTTCAACATTCCTGTCCCTTCTTGATAGATAGATAATAGATAGACAGACAGACAGATAAACAGGCAAGCAGGCAGACAGAAGATGGATAGATAAATAAATAACAGAAGATAATAGAAACATAGATAGAAGATAGATGATGGAAAAAAAGAAAAGGTTGACAGACAGACAGACAGACACTCATACATTTATACACATACACGCGTGCACAGAGAGAGAGAGAGAGAGAGAGAGAGAGAGAGAGAGAGAGTCTCTCTCTCTCTCTCTCTCTCTCTCTCTCTCCTATATCCCAATGCACATGGTTACATAAAATACAGATAATTCCTTACAGCTACTTGATGGGACTTCACTGCTTTCTGCTTGTTCATTCATGCATCCCTTAACCCACAGATAATTCCTTGCAGCTACTTGATGGGACTTCACTACTTTCTGCTTGTTCATTCATGCATCCCTTAACCCACATTGACAATCATGGTGGCAGAAAGATTCCTAATTTCTTCTACATCAAAAATCTTCTATATATTTTTTGTGTGTGCATGTGGTCATTACATTTATAACAATACAATCCCTGTATATCATTTAATCCTTTCCATTTCAGAAAATAAAAGTGCACACAGTAGACCTGGTCATCTATATACACATCCTGACAATCTGTTCCAGCTTGGTTTTTCCTTGTAGAGCCATTAATATTGCCCTCTTTTTCTGAAGAATAACAGAAGTGGTTGTCTTTTGTTTTTTCTTTAAAAAAAATTGAACTGAACTTACAGGTCAGGATTGAGCTCTTTGTACTATTTCTTTCTGCTATTTCATAGAATGCTGACAAGTGTCCCCAGTCTAATTCCCGATCCGTGTGCCTTGTTCTAAATCCTTTGCATATGTACTGTTTTCTGCTTTGCTTCCTTAGTTCATCATGTGGCCTCTTTTTTCCTTGGACAGGAGATTTAAGGTTAAATGACTAAAAATACTTCAAGATGCCTTATGGCTGCTAGATTTGCATTTCATACTCAAAACATTAAACTTTTGAACTGATTTTGAAAGCGAGAAGAATTTTGAAAACCTTGACATTTATTTATTTGTCTATTTATTTATTTATAAAATATGTAGGGATGGTAGTCAAACAACTCTGGGCTTGACTCATAAGCAGCTATAAAATGCCTAATTATAAACCAATCATAAACCAATTAAACACAACCAAAAACCCTGTACTTGAATCATCCCTCTAGGATGCCCATAGCAAACTCCAATATCCCCCATTCCTTCTTTGTCCTATCCTATTTCAACATCTCAGTAAAAAAAATACCAGATCTTGATGGTCTTCCAAAAGGCTAAAAGTTCTGCTGAATTGCTAGAAGAGAGGATGTTCCTTAAGATGGGGTAGCCACAGAAAAGGCTTCTGAAGTTCCACCAGGTTCTGTGGAGGAAGGGATCTGAGGAATGCCCACCCTATCTGATAGAGTAAAATGGGCGAATATTCTTAATGGGGTAATCCCACAAATAATCAGATGCTGTCCCAGTATCTGGTAGGGCTTTAAAGATGATAACCAATATCTTCAATTGCACTTGGAACGAAACTTGCAGCTTTATACAAATAGATGTGTTACATGACCAAAACCTATGAACCCCAATATTGGTCACATCCCTGCATTGTGAACCAGTTATAACTTCCAAATGGTCTTCAAAGACATCCCCATGTACTTTGCAGTAATCCAAATGGGAAATGACCAAAGCATGAGTGATTACGAACAAGTCCTCACAGTTAAGGAAAGGTCACAGGTCACAAGATAGATCAGTAGGCTACTCTAGCTACACTGACACTTATTAATTAAGCAGGAGTTGTGAGTTAAGAAGGACTCCCAAACCAGCTTGGTCCAAGAGAGTATAATCCTGTCCAGAGTAAAAGATGATGAGTTACCAGATCCTAGGAACTCAAAATCCAAGGATTGAATTGAAATTGGTTCATCCCAGCCAGATCTTTATAGCCTCCAATTACTTGGACATCATGACAGCATCATCTATCTGACCTGGGATAGAGATATGTAGCTGGCCTGTGGCAACTTCATCCAGCAGTTTCATGTAGATGTTAAAGAGGAGACAGGAGATGCCTGAGCCCCTGAGGGATAGCCCACAACAGAGATGTCTACGGTTCAATCTCTCCTCAATCGCTAGTATCAACTGGAACTGCACATGGAAGAGGAGGAGAACCACCTCAAAATGGTGCCTCCCACTCCCAAGTCAGAACCAGTTCAGAAGGATATCATGGTCAATGCTATTGAAAGCTGCTGAAAGATCCAAGAGGGCAAGGACAGTTGAACCACTCCCATCCAGAGCCCTCAAAAGGTGGTTGACCAGTGTTGTCTGAACCCGTAATGAAAAAAAATCCAGATAATCCATGTTGCAAATCTGCCTCATTTAAAAAAATCAGAATAATTATTTGGACCTTACAATTTTGTAGATTTGGAATTGCTAAAGCCAATTGTTTTTAAATTACAAATTGTTTTTCATTCAGCTATTTTTTCGGTTTTAAAGAACAACTGTTTTATTCTGTTTACTTTTTGAAAAAAACACAAGAAACAGAATATTTCTTCAATATTGTGCCTATTTTAGGCTCCCTTCTCCCCTGAATATCTGTTGGGTGAGGAGGGATCAAGTATCAATTGTAAGCAATTGACAAAAATAAATAAATAAATAAAAATAAATCTTATTGCAGTTAATTTTGTAACACATTGATTGACCTTCTCATTGTATGACAATATTTTACGATTTTTGACTGAGAATTGTGATTAACACATACACACACACAGAGCATATAATCAGAAAGCAAAACAAACATTTAGATGTTCATGAGAATGGAAGCATCTTTGACACTCTGCTTTGTTATCTGGAGTGAAAGTTACAGAAATAGCCTTTGAAATTACAGTAAGCATAAACAGCATTATACATTCTTAATGCCAAGTTCTTGCTACATGACTCTTAATTAGGGGTTATATAGACTGTTTCCTTTTCTCTGTAATCACACACCCTGGGGGTTCAAAGTCCCCCTTCCTTTTATAGCAATCTGCAAGCTGCCAAAACAGATACAGATCCTAAAGTAATTTTACAGGAATGTGGGGATTTGCAGAGAGGAAGAAAGGATGGGCAACTCCCTTGAACAAAGTCCATCCATTACACTGGATTTTGCCTTACAATGCTGATATTGCTTAGATTCTCTTCTGGGTGCTTGTTAATAAGCCCACTATACCATCAAGCAAGAGCCAACTAAAAAACAGTATGTATGTTTTAAAACTCAGAAGCATTATTTTTATTGGTCTGCACATGTATATACATCCAAATGTAATCAATGAATGAAATACTGAAAAACCCCTTGGAGAAATAAACTTTTTTTTTGTTTTAGGAAAATCCCTCAAATTAGTTACACAATCTAAAATGACTTTTAGTGCTTTTCTGCTGCCAGTACAGTTTGTTATTCAATGAAAAATACATTTGCATCTGCCTTCGTTGCCATTACTTAGGAAATCGTTCTGATAAATATATTTTTTAAGCACTTTTAGCCAGTGGTCTTTCTGGGTTTTTTAGCCTTTCTGGTTCTGTGGACTAGCAACAATAGTGGTAGGCAGGAGAGGACAGTTTTGCATATGTGCCCACTCGGGTGGGATTCTCCCAGTTCGGGCCAGTTTGGGCAAACCCCTTGTTCCAATGATCAGCTTGTGGGTCCAATCATCCGCCCATTCTTTCCTGTGCTTTATGCCTTTTGATAGAGCACAGCTGATTTACATGGCAGAGCAGTTTGTCGCCCCTCAGCTGTTTTCTTCAGCTGCAGTTGAAGGTAAGTATAAGCTTTTTTAAACACGGAGCAAGTGCACGAAGCATGTGCTCACTGAACCAATTGTGATACCGGTTGAATCGCACCCCTATGCTTGCTCCTTGCACAGCCCAGATCCCAACAGGCCATGGACCAGTACTGGTCTCCAATTCAAAGATTGGGGCCCCCTGCTTTAAATCAAATTAAAAAATAGAAGTAGTTTTGAGACCCATGTTCCGCCCCAAGATGCTTTGCCACCTGAAGTAAAAGACAAGAAAGCTGTCCTAGAAGACAACTGGACTGTCAGTTGAATCTTACTTCAGCAATGGTGGAACACCAATGTCATCAGTTATATCCAATCAGGGGGACGGAATGGGACTTTTCGGCTGCTACCCTTGGCCATGCCTCCTTCTCCACCAGGGTTCTGCCTTCACGCATTCACCTCTAGCTTTTCTCCTTGACTGGTATGCCCCTAGCTGTTCGGCCTGGCCAATGGACCATTGTCCACTCCATCCCAGACCCTTCGGCGTGGCCCATTCAATGAAGCACTGCTTGTCCTGGGCTTTTGGTCACCTGGGACATTTAGCCACCAGCCAATCAGAGGAGGCATGGCCAAGTCCTAGACCCTGAGTGGACAAGTCAGTTTGGATATATACCATTGCTGAGCTGTTCTTTCAGTGAAGAAATTCCTTCAAGACCATGTGGGATGGGGTGGAGGTATAAAAAAAAATCAAGATGACAGTCATTGTAATGTGATCAAAGTCCCACTCATGTTTAATGTGTGCTGTGCCACATAAAAAGGGATAGTGCTTTGATCACAGGCTTGCAGCATCTGTCACCTGAGGCAGCCATCTCATATGGCTGACTCCACTATTCCTTGTGTGTAGGAAGTGCTGGGGAGTTCCTACGTTTTGAATGGAAAAAAATGTTATGGCACTTTAAATATTTCCTGCAGTATTGTTTAAGCTTTCATAGATTACTAGAAGTATGAAACACTACCATTGCTCAACAGGGTTTTGCGTGTGTGTATATGAATGCATGTATGTCTTTCTTTTCTTTATACTGTAATGCCCTTGGTTCAGGAAGGAGAAAAAAAATCACATTTATTTTTAAATTTTATTTATTAAACAAATGTATATGGCTATCAAACCCCTCCACAGTGACTTATAACTCTAGAAATATCCAGTTTAAAACCATGAAACCCCACCCTCACATCACACATGATGGCTGATTTCATCACATTCAAATCTGATGAAATAGATAAACAAACAAATCTTTTCATGTTTAACATATCACTTCCCTCATTTTTGTTTCTCCCAGAAGGAGATACTTTTACAGAGTGATTTTTTGACATGATGATATTAGGTTGCAAACAAATTATATGAATCTGCCTCTGTTCCCATTTTCACTCCATGCAGAGATCTGACAGAAACGTGTGTGTTGTCTCTTGTGTCCTTTCCTCAAGGTCAGTAGACCTGCCTTGTGTTAAGGCTAGGTCACACTGGCCAACGGATGCAAAACGTATGCAAAAAGGACACAGCGGACGAGCAAATTTTCTGAGGTGGCTCCATCTGTTGTCATCCACGCCAAAAAGTGGCAAAAATTTGCATAAACAGAACGGAAAAGAACGGACATGGGTAGTATGTAGCAGGGATGTTAAAGGGATGTTCATAGGAAGCCTAGAGGATGTATATAGGATGCAAACTGTTCACTGCGCATCCTTTCTATTTCCGTGCTACTAATGCTGTGTAGACGTTCCGTGTACCTTTTGTTTCCTCCCTCTTTCCGTTTTCAGCTGCAGCGGAAGTGAGTTGCGAGGATGCCCAGAGGATGCAGAGAGGATACAGAGGACATTTAATGGATGATAAACGGACATAGAACATTTGTTGCTCATATGTCATGGATTTACATCGTACACAGCGGAAAGTTCATCCGTTCACAAAGTTTTGTGCAGCTCAACACTTCTTGAGCAGATGAAATCTCAGTGGACAGATGCTCAAAGGATAGAGCGTATGAAACACGTATGCAGTGAGTACACAACGGATTCATAGCGTTTTCCAATGGATGGCAAGCATTTTTTAACATTTTACATCCTCTTTGCATCTGTTGGTGCAGTGTGACATGGGCTTTAGTTAAAATAAGAGAGAGAAAAAATAGCTTTCCCATAAGGAGAATTTTGAGTTCCTTGCTAGTTTGTTTAACATTCAGTATTGAAACTCATTTTTTTTAAAACTGGAGAAAACATCAATAGTTTGCTTAATCACGCATTTGCATTTCTGCTTGCTACAGAGAAATATTTATGGCCTGCAAACAATCATGAATCATTTAGCATAACCTCTTTTTTATTATTGTCCCAAGCTTTCTTGTTACAATGAGCAGCTTCCGCTGATGCTGGATGATCGCCAAGTTTCTGTTTGGAAACAAAATATGCACACAAACCATCAGTCGACAGGACTGCTAATCTTTAGGTACTAAGGATAAACAGTGAGCTTGCTTCGCAGTGCAAACCTTTCAAATGATAAAATAAAATGTTTGGCATGACACTAACCCTATATTTTCCTCAGAAATGTATATCTTCCCCTATTGTGTCTGAAATACATGTACAAAAGCTGATTTAGATTGCAGTATAGACAGCATTCATTTTGATAATAATATATTGCAAATGGAAAACAGCTGTAAAATGCCAAAAAAGGGAGAGAGTCAAGTTCCAACTATGTCCATACAATAAAAAACAGACTATCCATTGAATCATCATCTTAAAATTGTTACTATATTGTGGGTACCTCCTGGTAGGTGTGAAACAAAGCTTGCAAAATATTATCTAGATTAGAGATCCTACTAACTTGTCTTGAAAAGCACAAAACATATTTTTTGTTGTACTTGTGACATACTGGCCAAAATTGATACCATCCTTTCCACAGGCAGAGAATGAATGTTACTGGTGGCACTGATATAGGTACACTAATCTTTATGTGAATGCCTTAACTGATTAAAGCAATAAAGGACAGAAGTGTTCTGACCCAAGCTTCGTCAAACTTAATGAAACACAAACTTATTTTAAAAGCAAAACCTATTTTAATGCAATGCTGGGAATTACTTTCATTCCCAGCCAGAATTAATTATGAACAGTTCCCCCAGATAAGAACATGCCTTTCAGTGCTGTAGAATGCTGTCAAAAAATGCTGATTAATTATAACAGAAACCAACCAAAATCCCAGAAAAAACCAACCAGAGTTCACAGAACTTTAAGGAGAACTCAGAATTTATTGAACTACTTTGCTTCCTGCAAAGCATTCATCGTTGAGGTCTGACTTTTATCCCTTATGGGAGGGGCAATCGCCTTACACCTGAGTCGCCACTTCTGCTTTAGCTGCTCTCGCCTTCTAGCAGCTCTGTGCACACACGCGCTGGGAACAGGCTCCCTTGGGTCCTCTGCTTCACTGCTGCCAGTCTCTGAAGGCAGCACCCCATTCCCAGATGATCCTGGCCCCATCCCTGCATCAAATGCAGGGCCCCCATCCATGTCTTCTCCAGACTTCCTGCCTGGTCCCCTTCCTTCCTCACTGTCCGACTCTGTTGCCGTCTGTACCAGCTGCCAGCGAACCACAACAAGAAGATAGAAACATTTCAATAATAAAGATGAATAAATGATAAAGACATGAACTAAGACATAAAATTAAAAAAAGAAAGAAAAGAAAGCAGATATGTTGTCTGTCTAAAGCTAAATGAATGTGAGAGAAACCAATGAACAAAAATGGCCTGATCTAATGGAGTGGAATTGATGAAAATATCAATATGCAGGAAAGCGAAAGTATTGGTTTAATTATTAATAAAAGACTCAAGATGTTGACAAAAAATAAGCACTGTTTTTAGATGGTGTTTTCATATGAAAATAAAAGTTCAGAGTTTGATAATAATGCATGATATGCTGTGGTGAATGCTGTTAATAAAACAAAACAAAACAAGCAGAACTATTAAGGGAAAAATGTGCACAATTTTGAATGAATGCAGTCAGAGGAAAACATTCTACTGGGTGATATAAAATTGAAAAAAATATGCTAGATATATTTTACTAGTCTAGATGTTCATGACATCATCTCTAATTCACACATTTCTATTAGATTCATTCATGTCTTAACCCTCGGGATAAGTTTATCCAGTGTAGGAGCTCTTGAAATCCTGACAGAATAACTGTTCACTAAGAGATAATAATTTTAGCACCTCCTCCCTTTGGCTGCTAGTTTTAGAATATCCTGAAATGATGTCAGAGACTATAATGTAATTTAGCTGAAAACAAAGCACAGCTGATCAAAAGATCAAGACAAGTATTATGTGATTGACAAAGAACAAACTAAAATGAAGAGTTTATACTGTTAACAGTATTAAACAACAAAGAATTTTCTTCCCAAAAGGTGGTGGCCCTGTGTGCGTGCATTTAACAGTTTCAAACATTGATTTGAGCCCCTGCCATGATCTCTTCAGCATCTAAGCAATAAAGAAATGAAATGAAAAGCATAATCTCTTAACTATATTAATCATCTCTTGGCTATATATATAAGGATTACAGAGATTTATGGCACTAAGAAGACCAAACATTGTGCACAGCTTATATTTAAATTATAAATCATGAAAATCATTTTAAATGAAATAACATTTATTTTAAATGGTACATTCTGCTTTTCTGTCCCAAAGTTTTCTCAAGGATATCTTCCATGTTTCATGTTGAGGATTGGCTGTGTGTCAGCTTCATGGAGCTGAATCTGTAGAATTATCCATATTTATTGACAGATCCTTTAGGACATCCAACACTATAATGCTTCTTGCAAGAATCATGCAATAGTGATCACTTCTGGTCACAAAAGAAATGCATGTACACAGACAGGAGTTTCCAAACTCTTTCCTTAGCTGATTTGTTCCCATGAACATTTCCTTTCCATAGACTGTTTTCTTTAGTACATACTGTTATGTCTCTCCCCACAAATCATTATTATTATGATTACTAATTATAAAAAAGGAAATGTTTATGCCATAGATTTCCAAGCTACATTCTAGAGCTTGGGCCACAAGTTTATGCAAAGCATTCAGAACCACTGAGAGTTTCTGGAAATCTCTTTCTTTGAAATTGTGTCCCACAGAGCTTATTTATTTAAGAAAACTGCCACCAAGCTGCTCTGTGTACAATATGTATTCCTTGCCTTAAAAATCACTTCTTTTATTCCAATACATGTGGAATTATTGTGATGACTGAGAAATACCTCAAAGCTGAAATTATCTTATTTTAATACTAAATATACATGAACATACAAGATACAACATACAAGAGCACACAATAGATACAAACTCAAGGTTAACCGAACCAAACTTGACTGCAGAAAATACGACTTCAGCAACAGAGTGGTCAATTTTTGGAATACTCTAACTGACTCTCTGGTTTCTTCCCCAAACCCCCAAAACTTTAACCTTAGACTGTCTACTATTGACCTCATCACTTTCCTAAGAGGCCTGTAGGGGGCATGCATAAGTGCACCAAACGTGCTTACCATCCCTGTTTCTTTTTATTTTTCTTATAAGTATCTATCTCATGTATTCAAAACTATGTTTATTCTTATTCCTGTATCTTGTAAGCAATTGACAAATCAAATAAATATTAAAAGTAGCCTTGTATGTCTATCTGATCATTGACTGATAATTAGACAGGGAGAGGGAACTCTGGTTATAAAAGAAGAGATCCAGTCTTTATTATTATTGTTGGCTTTCTTCAATCCTTCCTTATCTCCTCCTTCTTGGTGATACATTCATTCTCCTTTCTTTCGGTCATAAAGGGAGGTTCTTCTGCCTGAAGGGTGGGTTGACATATATTGGAACTGATAGCATAGATAGAGTGAAATATAATAAGAGCTAGTTTGGTCTAGTAGGCTAGAAACTAGGTGAGTTCTAGTCCCACCATAAAAGCCATTTGGGTGACCTCGGGCCAGCCACTCTCTCTCAGCCCAACTCATCTTATAAGGTTGTCTTGGGAAAATAGGAGGAGGAAGGTGTGCTGGATACACAGTATTAACAATGGGATACAAATAAATAAATAATGCCAGACACCTTTCTCTCTAAAGTAGCAAATCCTCAAACAAATCTTTTCTGACTTGTCACTCAGGATCTGCATGCAGATACTATAATCAAAACCTTATTTTTAATGATAACAGATAACAGATAATCAGAGTTGGAAGCAACATTGTAGATCATCTAGTCCAACCCCCCACCCAAGTGGGAGACCTTACACCATTTTTGACAAATGGCAGTCCAATCTCTTCTTGAAAGTCTCAACTGATTGCACTCCCACAACCTCTGAGGGCAAGCTGTTCCTTTGCTTGATTGTTCTCACTATCAGAAAGTTTCTCCTTATTTCCAGATTAAGTCTCTCCTTGTCCTCCTCATCCATTGTTCCTTGTCTGGCCTCTAGGTGCTGGCCTAATGGTCTAATTTGAGAGGGTAACTATTTGGATTGGGACTTTTTGTAAGAATGGTTTTTCTTATATTCAAAATCAAATCAGATGGATATTGGATGTTTTAAAAAGAATACACCAAGTATTCAAAGGATCCCCACTGGAATGTTTGAATTTTTAATTAATATGCCCAACTAGCAGCACTATTGGGCTATGTGCAGTGATCATTCTTCTTTATCCATAAAATTTCCTAGAATGACTATGTGATGCATAATTTTTGGTCTCAGCATTTCTTTTAGGTCCTTCAAGGTTTCTTTCATATTAACAGATTGTTGTTTGGGTCAGGAGCACCCATATATATTATTAGTTCAACTTGTCTGACTATATCTGTGTTTCTTAACCTTGCCAATGTTGTGTTGACTTCAAGTCCTAGAATTCCCCAGCCAGTGTTGCTTAAAGTATGCTGTTGAAGTCCACACAACTTCAAGATGCACATACATATTCCTACAGTATTGTTTAGCTCTATAAGGAAAGAGTTTCTATCCCATGGTACTCAGGTAAGAAAGCCAAATTGCAAGATCTTTCATTTGGCAATTAGGGATCCCATTTTTTTCACACATAAATCAATAGTGGTATTTTTGTAACCATCCTTAAACATCATCCTATTCTCGAAGAACACATGTTTGGCAAAATAATCCTCTTATTTTTCCTTCCAAGTAAAGTATGCTTTCTAGCAAAGTTAAAAGTTGGTTGTGGTTATGATTTGAAGCCTTCCCAAGTTATGATAATGTGGTTTGGTTGCTCATGTGTCTTGCATTAAATTCTCTTTTTATTCTTTGTACACACTTATGCATCAACATGGCTTCTTTTTTTCTTTATTAAATTTCAGTGCTAAAAGATTAGGCAAGGTGCTAATTTGGGGCATTCGTTTTTTAAAATGTGTTCAAGACAGGCAGTTTTTATTGGGAAATGGAATTATGGAATATTGCTAGGTAAGTTTGGGGCCAATTTCCCTCTCTTATACAGAGCTATATTTGGAGTGTAGAGAGTGGTAAAAAAATTGAGATGACATCTGTAATTTTACAATTTAGAAAACCCTCTTGATTTTTTGTTAAAATCACCCTCATGCACAGATCCCACCACTCTTAGGTTTTATAGTCAATGACTGTTTAGAAATTCCGTGCCACTGTTTTAAATTGTTAATCATATACAACCACATTCATTAATGAACCATGTATCAGTATAATAAATGACTAGTATATTATGATAATCGGCATGTTGTCATGGTATTGTTAAAAAACATATTAAAAAATGTCCCCTCACTTGAGAAACTGCAGAAAGAAAACTAATGGTCCAGAAGCGACTTTTGTAGGTTCATATAGTATTTTTAGCAAAATGATCCCATCACTCTGCAAATTGCAGCTTTTCTCCTGATGCATTTTATGGGGTCATTACTCCAACAAAATATGTTTCTTTCCCTTCCAGATTGACTCTTGTCTTTATCCAATGCTTGGCTACTGTTGTGCTTTTGTTACAGCATTTTGGAATAATGCTTTTGCATCAAGCATTAAATGGAGGAAATTACCTTATCTGAAATTATAAAGGAAGCTATGGGATTTAACCTAAATTCTGACCATATGTTGAAGAATCCAAGTTTGCCCTGAGCCTATCTGCAAATGCGGAGCCCAAATGTCAGAAAGGCAAGAGAGGTAAAAGTTTCTATAGCAATTAGGAAATGTTTGTGAGGCTGGGTCTTCTATTCTCTTTCATCTTGTGGATGTGGGGACTTCTGAATAATCCTACTGTCTCTAGGAAATCCTTTCAGAGGCTACAGGATTTTGTCCTTTCCATTTGATTTTGCATCATGTTGATCTTTCTTCCTAGTCAGTGGTAAACAACTTAATTATGCACTTAGAGCTAAAAGTTAGCAACATCAAGAAGCAATATCAAATATCTAAATCTGGATCAGCCTTTTTAAGATTAGCTGATAGCAGTTCAAACATTTCTATAATACTTTTGAAGATCCACTACTTAAAGGGATAAATATTAACTGAAATCACACTTTTCCCCTCAGGTTCTTAAAAATAAATTTGCAAGCAAGACAGAAATTGGACAGAATGAATAGAGGACAGAGATGTTGGCCAAATCAGAAAATTGGTCAAACACTATTTGTCCATAGCAATGCAAACTCCCCTTTTATATGCTTATATAATATCACATGTGGACTTTGTGTCATGACAGTGACACAAATACAGAGTGCTGCTTTCATCCTTTCCCTCCCCTTTGGCCCAGTTGATCTTGAGAAAATGAGAAACTGAATGCAAGTGAACCTGTCAATTTTTCTTGGGGAGGTAATCTTCATGCCTTCTTTCTAGCAGCCTCAGATTCTTATCTTGTAAAGTAGGGTACCCCTTCCAGGTACATTATTATTATTATTATTATTATTATTATTATTATTATTATTATTATTATTATTATTGTTGTTGTTGTTGTTGTTGTTGTTGTTGTTGTTGTTGTTGTTGATGTTGCTGTTGCTGATGCTGTTGCTGTTGTTATTATTTTAATTTTTAAACTCTGTAGTGTGATTGTGATGTGGTGTTTGGGGCACTGTGCTGGAGTAGCTTTCAAATTTCATTGTATTTGTGGAATGCAATGACAATAAACTTTTTATTCTAGATTAAAACTGTATTTCCCATATCCTCACTAAAGACCGTAAACTAGTTTTGCAAACTTCCTGTCTACTCTCCCTCTTTCCTATGCCAACAAAACCATCTATGTGAACTTTGCAGCACACAAAATCTCTTTAATTCTACTACCCAGTAACTTTTTTCTTGATAAGATTGCTTTTTGCTTTTCTCACCCCTTGTTGGATAATTTCTAACAGAGATGTACAAAGAGTGTTGCTGTACTTTAATGAGCTAAAAGAAGTGTTCCATTATGCTTCAATTTACTCATTATTTCTGGCACATGTGAGAGCTTCCTAATCTTGAATAATAGTCTCTTGAAGAATATCTTCCCATTATCTGAGACATAAAAGCTTGAAGGCCTATTTTTCCCTATTGAATCTAGATACTTATTTTTGTTTTCACTTTAAAAAAAAAAGAAAAAAAAGCTTTGATTTGAAATAAGACCTATGCATTCTTATTCTCTTTTTTCCCCTGATTCTTTTCTTGTGAATTTGAAAATACAGATATACACATGTACAAAAACAACCAGATGCATTTTCTGATTAATATCTTATTTTTCAGCTGACTGCTATTCCTGCTGATAATACATTACTTCCAAGATCAACAGGCCTGCCGCTTCAGGGCAGTTGCTCAGGAACAATAGCGAGAGACAAGGCAAGACAATTGCTTAATACATTGGTCAAAAGAAAGAATTTCTTCTTAAAATAGAGCAGAAATTGCAGATCAACAAATATAGTAACTTACTTTAAGACATTTTACTGCAGGAGAGAAGAAAAATCACTTGCCTGCTAACTATTCAAGGCCGTGCTTTGTTTTGTTTAAACCAGGTTTGGCTTGGACAGACTTCCTTCAGCCCAAATGATGTGTTCAGTTTAAGAAGCTTCTTCTGAAAAAGCTTTAAATAGAGAACTGTGCATTGTTTGGATAGATGACCATTTTAAAAGTGCTGTAATTATACCCTATTGAGGTTATTAGCATCCCATAAATATCTTGTTGACCAAGAAGAAGATGCTGGACCCAAAACACCATTGGTGGAATCAAAGAAGTTGATTTCTATGTCTGCTTTTATGGTGAAATATAAAGGAATTGACTGGATGGTTGAACACTGTTCCTGCCAGTCAGTGAAACTTTAAGCAGGCTTGCTAATTCATGTGTTCATAATTAACTACTATTGACTAAAGGAAATCCAAAGACAAACATTTATTTTTACCATATGATTGTTGTGCTTTGAATTTCTCCTTTGATCCAAAAGCATCTCAAGAAAACATTAACTAACCAAGAGATGCTTTGGGTGGATCTGCTAGAGCTAAAATGACTTGTTTTCCCTTCACTGAAAAGCAAAATCTAAACTTTGACTGACTGAAATGTGACTAAGCAGTAATATTTTGGCTCTTCTCAATATTTTAAGAAGCAGAATAAAAGACAAAAGTGTGTATAGCTGTATCCCTCACTATTAATATTAGCTCAGATTGGCACTGGAAGTAATCTCCACAAACAATTAAAGGGCCTGCTTCAACACTGGTCATCAAATGTAATCAAATGGGGAGAAGAGTATTGATGGAGGAGGGATATTGAAGGAGGGAATGGCAAGTCTGGATGAGCTTGATGCCATCAAGCTGGGTATGACAAGCGTGGCAAGAAAAGTCATAAAATGGGGCAAAATTCACTTCACAAATATTTCACAAAAATGTTGGGCTCAATTGTGTTCATAAATAGAGGACTACCTGTCATCGTTCTTCCAAGGATATTTATTTATTTATTTGTTTGTTTGTTTGTTTTCTGTGTCTTGTTATTTTTATAAATAATTCAAGGTGGCAAACATAGTCCTTCCTAATAGTCCTTCATCCTCTATTTTCCCAGTAACAGCCATTCTCACTTGCACAATATCTGCCCAACAACTTTAACCTCAATTCCCAATGGAAAGCCAAATGGGTCGCTGAACACTCAGTCATAGGAAAACACCTAAATGACCCCAGAAAAAAAGGTGCCAGGCTTTGAACTACCACATTAGCAATGGACAATCTTGAATAGGAGTCGTACCTCACATGGCATCTGTTGGGACTTTCTGTATAAATAGAACATCGAGTCGGAAGGGACCTTGGAGGTCTTCTTGTCCAATGCCCTGTCTCAGCAGGAGACCCTATACCATTTCAGATAAATAATTGTCTAGTTTCTTTTTGAAAGCCTCCAGTAATGGAGCATTCACAACTTCTGAAGGCAAGTTGTTCCATTGGTTGATTGTTCTCACTGTTAGGAAATTTCTTCTTAGTTTTAGGTTGCTTCTCTCCTGTGTTACTTTTCACCCATTGTTTCTCATCTTGCTTTTTGATGCTTGGGAAAATAATTTGACACCACCACTGATCATTATGAAAGCCCCTCAAATATTGTAAAGTTCTTGTTGCAGTTCAGGAAAAGTTTTATCATTTAACCTATATTATCCAAACTATCACTGGAAAGTGAGTAGTATTCTCCTCTCAGCGTGACTACAGGATCCCATATCAAACTGTAGATCACATCATGATTGGCTGTAAGCTGAAGGCATATACCAGTCCAGCACCTGATTTTTTAAAAAAATATAAACAATGTTGCGCTTCAATGGTTAGATGGCCTATATTTGAACATAAACCTTTTTGACATAATTTTATTGGGTCCTACTAATCTAGTTGAAATATTAATTTATATTGCTGGTCCATTTATGATATGCAATATACTAAATAATAATAACAATCCCTTGAGTTGAATAAGGCTGAGCAAAAATGACTGGCCCAAGGTCACCCAGCTAGCTTTCATGTCTAAGGCAGGACTAGAACTTGGGGTCTCCTGGTTTCAAGGCCAAAACTTTAACCACCAAACAAAATTGCAATTATTGTGCTGTTCCATTTTAGCTACTGTCTTTTTTTCTCCCCGTCCCTTTTTTTTTTTTTTTACTTAGGACTCCTTCTGCTCTNCCTTTTTTTTTTTTTTTACTTAGGACTCCTTCTGCTCTCATCACATGACCAAAGAATGTAAGCTTTTGTTAGAATAGAATAGAATAGAATAGAATAGAATAGAATAGAATAGAATAGACAATTTTTATTGGCCAAGTGTGATTGGACACACAAGGAATTTGGCTTTGGTGCATATCCTCTCAGTGTACATTAAAAAAAATACATTCATCAAAAATCATAAGATAAAAACTTAGTGATAGTCACAGGATACTAAATAAGCAATCAAATCACACTAGGAAACTAAATAAAACAATATAAATCATAAAGATACAAGCAACAAGGTTATAGTCATAAGTGGAGGAGATAGGTAATAGGAAGAATGAGAAGAATAATAGTAATACAATCTTAGTACATTGGTTTTTTTTTATTATTGACCATCACTTGAAGTAAACAGACAGCCTTTATATGATTCAAGATTGACTCATTGTTTTTACCTTGAATACATGGTAGTCTTTGTAACCATACACAAATTGTTATCTAGGTGTGTTGATATTCATTGTCTCTCAATTTTATGGCTATACATTATCACTGATAAGGCCATTGCTACAATTTTTTTTTTTTACCCTTTTTATTTTCAAAAAATTCTACCATGTATTCAATGAAAGCTTCTGAAGATTCAGGGGCAATAGATCCCTGAATCAGTAATCTGCCATAAGTAAACCTTATATGATAACGAGTACCAAAAATATTTTTAACCCAAATCTCCTGATTCTAAATATTTTAAGTAATAATGCAATCTTGCTCAAGAATGTCACACTATTTCATGAGATATTATTTGCAGTTAATTCTCATAAGACTTTATGCAAGAATCTTGAATGTTGAGGTGCTGCTGATAGTGTCTTTGAGTGTTACTTTCTTTTAGTATCCATAAATGCTACATTGCTGGCTCAGATACAAAAACTGTATAATAAAATCCAAAAAGCAAAATAAAGAAGTAGAGTTTTCCATGAAAATCAATCTAAAATCTAAGTATTGAATATTCTCCAGAAGGTATATTTTTACTGTCTGTGTTCCAACCCCAGACTTATATTACTGTTTCAAAAAACTTTTGTGGTTTTTCTAAAGGAGGCATTAAAGTTCTCCTTCATGCTGTCAAATTCTGTTGGGTATCTGGTTTTTTTTATCATTTCCTTTTTCCTTCCTGCTAAATTCTCTTGATTTGTTTCTGGTTTGGGGTTACTCTTCTGGCAAGGAAGTATTTATTTATTATTTCAACATTGCTCTGCAACATAGTTCAAGGAACATAGCAAATTTAAAATAACATTAAAAACATCAACCATATGTGATACAATCTAAATTCCAGACAAAGATCCCCAAAATGCTTAAATATCATGTAGAGAAAAATCCAATATAGTCAGAAGTAAAAACAATATTATGTGGCTAAATAAAACCTCACACATCTCTGATAAAATTAACAAGAAAATATGAACCACAAGAAATATTAAGTATAATTGTAGGATTTGGATCTCTGCATGCCTGGATAATGATAGATAGACAGACAGACAGACAGGTAGGTAGGTAGAAGCAGAGGTAATTTGCACATTTTCATGTGAGAATCATTAAGAGCTACAGTGTCAAGTTCTGCACATATATTGGTGAAAGTTGAATAAAGTTCTCTCCTACTTTTCTTCTTCCCTTGACATAGTGATCAATGGAATATATACTTTGTATACAAAGGTAACAGCTTGGCATCTCTAATAGGTTAAATAAGATCCTTCTTGATAAATTTGAATGATGTAAGATGGTCATCCCAATTCCACATGGACTTACAGTTGGCTAAACAACTGTAATCAACTCCTGATCCTTAATGGATCTATGTCCCCCTGGAGAGAAGCATGCAATAGTGATTCTTAGGATTGTGTCCTGGGCTCAGTCATCTTCAACATCTTGAGATGAGGAAATGTTCACAAACTTTGTGGATGACACAAAGTATGGGAATGGATTGTTAATATCCATAAGCCAGGTTCAAGATTCAAAAGAATCTTGATAGACTTAAACATTTGGTTCTTTTCAATAACATACTGTTCAACAATAAAAAAAATGTAAAATTCTCCATTTAGGCAGGAGAGAAACAGGTGCTCAGATAGAAGATAGGTGAAACTTAGCTTAGCATTAGAACTTGCAAATTGTATTTGGGCACCCTGGTAAACCACAGTTTAAGCATGAGGCATGAGAAAACTTCATATTGCACCAACTAAATGAGACGTATTTGTTGTGCCCTTACTGAAAGTATCAAAGTATTTTGTCTTCTTTCAGTATCTTTTTCAAAATTACTTTTCATTTTTCATCATTTTTTAAATCAGGGTCTTCTGCCTTCATATTATGGATTCAAAATATTTAAAATTTGGGGTCATAATTACTGACTTCAGTGACTTCATGCACTATTGACTGGTTAATTATTCTTGCAGTTGAATATTCTTCCAGGATCCCTTTCAAAGGCATCATTTTTTTATTTTTTAAAATGGCCATACTTTCAAAAATGAGGGAACATAAGCTTTCTTTTCATAAAACAGACATCTAGTGAGTATGTATGCCCATAAACAACCTAAAACAGAAAAAAGAGAAGGATCTGATTGTTCATGGACCCTGAAGCTATCAGCTAATAAACTTTATTCCAGAAACATATAGCCAGCAATTCTTGCAACTAGGATTCTTCTGTGACACCATAGATAAAGAAATTGGAATGCCTGTAAGTATGTTCCCCTTTTGTAAAGAATCTGCACTGAACTTCTATAAATCAATTTCAATGAATTTTACTTCAAAGAACGGGTGTCATTTTGATGTTTCACCTGAGAACAAATAATTAAACATTTCCTTTTTTACCCACCCACCCCCAAATATTGTGAAATTATATTTTGCATCTTAAGCTGTTATTTTCTGCCAAATGTGCAATAAGATTTATTGATACAGAAGTTTATCATTAACTTCTTTATTTTTTTCCTCTATTTGCGTTTCTTTTTTCCCAATTTGCAATTATAAACAGGAGGGCAGGATAAGGTATTTATCGTATTCTTATCCCTTTTCTAAAGGGACTGTGGAACTACAGAATCATTTATTTATTTAGCACATTTGTAAGGCTGTCTGATTCCATAGCAAGTCTGGGTGACAGTTGATGCCTTTTTCCATGCATTAGGAAAATGGGTATAAGAGGTCCAAGAACAAATATTGGGTCGAGGGAAAGTCCCTTGGCATAAAAATTGTCCAGAATGGAAATTGCATTTCACATCTGTACAGTATTCTGTCAAACCCTGATGATGCAATAAGGCAATGGCACTGCCAGTGGTCATTTATGAGGAATCATAATCTGCTTTCCTTCAACCCTTTTCAGGGGAAAAAAATAGCCATAAAATTGAAAGGAAAGGAGCAAAATTTGCCATTCAAATTCTTGTAGCACATGTAAGTATGTTTCCATAGCAATAGAATTATTTGAGACATATTTAAGTGGGCAGGGAGGGGGGAGGGAGGAAGAAGGGCATAATAAGAAATGAGTAACAAATAGAAACCGAAGAGCTCCTGACATTGTTTTAAGTGTGGTTTCGGTACACAGGGGGATTTTACAAAATCGCTGCTGTCCTACTTATTAGCCTAGAATAACAAAGGGCTTTTTCCTCAGAAAGCCAAGAAATTTTGATGAGTAATGGCAACATATTTATCTTTCAACATTCATATCCAGTGTTCATAATAATGACGTTTTGTGACTCTTCTATGTATCTGATAAACAGACTTTGGAAAATGAGGAGATAGTTTAGAAGGCTGCTTCTGCTGTTAACATCCGAACAGGTTCATGCTGAGATCTCCTACAAGCAGTATTCGAGCTTGAGACTTTGGAAAAAGTGCAAAGAAGAGCAACTAAGAAGATTAAAAGTCTGGAGATAAAAACATATAAAGAATGGTTGCAGGAGTTGAGTTTGGCTAGTCTAGAGAAAAGAACTGGGGGTGAGATGATTGCATGAGTTTTTGAGAGACTGCCACAAAGAGAGGGATCAACTTATTTTCCAAAGCTCCAGAAGGCAAGACAAGAAACAATGAAAGGAAATGAATCAAGGAGAAAAGCAACCTGAAATTAAGGATAAACTTCATAACAATGAGAACAATTAACCAGTGAAATAGTTTAGCTTCAGAAGTTGTGGATGCTTCATCAGACTAGACAGACCACCTGTCTAAAATGGTAGAGGGTCTCCTGCTTGAGCAAGGGGTCCCTTCTAACTCTATTCTGATTGAAACAGATCCTAACCATCATGAGTTCAAATCTTTCTACATTATTCAAAACCATACTAGGTCCAATTTAAAAAAAAAATCCACTATATCATTAGTTCTAGTACAGGTAGCCATCAACTTACAATCACAATTGAGCCCAATATTTCTGTTGCTAAGTGAGACATGTGAATTTTGCCCCATTTTATAAACTTACTTGCCACAGTTGTTAAGTGAATCTCTGCAGTTGATAAGTTAGTAACTGTTGTGGTTAGCCGGCAGCAGGTGCGGAAGGCTGAGGAGAGCGAGGACTTAGATGAGGGGCCAGGACCATTAGGTAGTGGACAGCTGCCTTCAGAGATTGTGGGGGCTGGCAGCAGTGATGAGGAGGTTCCCAAGGAGCCTGTACCAAATGCGCATGCGTGCAGGATTGCTTGGAGGAAAGAGCAGTTACAACAGCATGGGTGACTTGGGAGTAAGGCTGCAAGGTAATGGCCCCTCCTTCAAGAAGATAAAAACTAGCTGTGAAGCAAATGTATTCTGCAGAGGGCAAAGACGTTTTGAAATTCCAGTTTCGTGGACATTCCAGTATTCTGAGTTTGTAGTTGAAGATTAGTGTATTGCAAATTATTTCTTGTCTGTTATCTTTTGGCAAGCCTCGCACAGCTTGACAAGGCTTGTGCTTTTCACAGCTAATTTTACAAAAGCATTACCAGGTTTCTGTTTTGAATTTTGTTTGATTTGTTGGAAAAGGGCTTCGGTCAGAACAGTAACCAAGCGGTTAACTGAATCTGGCTTTCCTATTGACTCTGGTTGTCAGAAGGTCACAAAAAGGTGATCCACATGACCTGGGGACACTGCAATGGTCATAGATATGAACCTGTTGCCAAGCATCTGAATTTTGATCACATGATCATGGAGATGCTGCAAAGTCCGTAACTGTGAAAAACTGTCGTGACTCACATTTTTCAGTGCCACTGTAACTTTGAACGGTCACTTAACAAACTGTTGTAAGTTGAGGACTACCTGTCTTCACATTTTAGATTTCCTGGGTGCCATGTGCACTATTTTCTTAATTGAAATCTGTAAACAAGTATTCATAAATAGTAAGTATAGTAAGTATAGTAAGTATCTAAATCTGCAGAGCACTGTCATACTTACCTTGGTACCATGTAAAAGCTGTTTCAGCTTCTGTTTACCTAAGAATTTCTTGAGACATTCAATTTGATCAGGTACCTAAATTTTTGCATGCAGATATAACTAAATAAGAGCAAATACATATAGTACTTAGCCTCCCCTGATGAGAATTGCAGAAAAACCCTCATCTTTGAGAGGATTTCTCAAGCAAATAAATTGGTAGATGATGCGGGGGAAAGAGTGCTGGAGAAGATACTGACTTGAATTCAGCGACACTACAATTACTCTTTTTTTGGCCAATGAAATCTTCTGAAAGAGAAATCAGGATCTCAAGTATTTAATGGTCAAGGTAGTGTCGTCCTTAAAAGCAAAACGAGGACATTCAAATTATACACAATCAATTTTCAAATGGGGTCTATAGTATTTCAACAAAAATGGAAAGGTATCCATATCTTCTTGGCTATTACATTGAGTGTTTATATACTGTATGAGTTTGATCACATGCTGGGTTTTACATTTATTGTGGAATATGTAGAAGGAAAGCTACATGCAGTTTGAATTCAATTATCACTACTGGGTAGATGAAGCAATGATAAAGGAGGGATTAGAATAATGTTTCTCAACTTTGGCCTTGATCAGAGAAGGCATCAAAACAGTGTTGTTCAACCACAGTCACTTGTGTGGACTTCCATTCTCAGAATTCCTCAGCCACACATCTAAAACTGGCCAAGAGAGAGAAACGCTGGATTAGAAGATTTAGGGCAGGTGTTGTGTATGGAAATTGGAAGACTCCAAATAACTAAAACTGATTGGCCGAAAAGGCCACTCTCGGATTAGGCAATTACGTGCTAATCCGATTGGTCCGCCGGATGGCAGGAATTCTAGAGAACTGTCATTGGCTGCAAGCCGTGAGCAGCCGCTATAAGAAGGGCTGCCATGGCTTCAGCAAATGTTCCTCTACAAGTTACCATACTGTTTAATAAAGAGTTGTTATTGAGATACCAGTCTCGCGTACCTTATTGTCCAAACGGAACACTGGTGATGAGGATGGGATTGTCCTAGAAGAGCGAGACCGAAGCACGCAGCAACCAGAACCAAGCAACGAAGATGTCCGGGAACAATGCGATGCCCGCACCGTTCAATCCAGCCGAAGAAGATTGGGAGTCATACATTGACCATTTTCTAATGTTCTTGGAAAGCAACGAGCTACAAGAAATAACCGACCAGAAGAAGAGAGCTGTATTCCTCATGCACTGTGGGCCTGCCATCTTCAAAATAGCAAAGGCGCCAGCCAAACTGTGGGACGTGAAACAGATGGCATGGCCAGAATTAAACCGCATGCTACGAGCCCATTACACGCGATGTGGAGGTGTGGCCTCCAATCTGATCAAAAGGCACAAATTTTATAAATGAGACCAATGGGAAGATGAGAGCATCGGAGATTTCATAGCAGCCCTAAGAAATATCGGGGGAACCTGCGAATTTCAGAACATGGATGAAGCCATGAGAGACCACATGGTCCTGGAATTGAAGGATGCTACGCTCTAAAGCAAGCTATTGAACAGACCGAACATCACAGTGGCTGAGGCCATCACAGAAGCCACCGCCACGGAAGCAGCCAAAAAATCCACAGCCACCATGCACCAGATGAATTCAACAAATGTAGAACCACCGAAACAAACCTAAGAAAAGAAGGCAGAAGGAAACCAAAAACAGCCCACAACAACTGCCCACCATGAAGACCTCGACTCCCCAAGTGACACCGATGATGACAACAAAGACATAAATAGGCTTCAGTCGGCAAGAAAATGGCGGGAAAAAAGAGGAAGGAAGTGAGAATTCCAGTGTGCTGGATGTGGAGGCGATCACCCGCGCTCCGAATGCAGATTCCTGGATGTCTTTTGCAGATTCTGTGAGAAACAGGGGCACATTGCTAGGGTCTGCTGAAACAAAAGAGCTATAGTCCAAAGGGACGCAGCAGCAGCACACACACACACACACCCCGAAACAGAGAGAAACAAGCCGGAAGCCGATGGAGCCGAGAGAACAGGAGCCAGCAGATGAATGACAGAGAAGAAACACATCAAACAATAATCATCAGAAATGCCAGGGCAACAAATGCAAAAAAGGTCTGAATAAATGTGAAAATTGAAGGAAAGCCCTGTGAGATGGAAGTAGACTCCAGATCATACCTGTCAATGGTATCCCTGGACACTATCAGAAACCTGATACCAGACATCAAGCAAAGAGAACTGGAACAGCAAAAGCTAATACTTAAAGATTACCAGGGAAAGCGAATCCCGGTAGTAGGTCTTATACATTTCTTAATAGAGTTCAAAAACCATGCTGAGGTACTTCCTCTGACAAACATCGACCGGGATTGTCCTAGCCTGCTGGGAATCGAATGGTTCGAGCCCCTGGGAATCGGAGTGACCGGGATCAAGAGCGTCGCTGATACCAATTGGGAGGAGAGTCTGCTGGAAGAGTTCTGGGATGTATTTGATGGGACCCTAGTCAGGTACAAGGGGACCCCAATAACATTCAGCCTAGACCCTAAGATAGCTCCCATCAGGCTCAAAGTCTGACACGTTCCCTTTGCCTTAAAGCCGAAAATAGACAAGCAGCTTAACAAACTCATCTCACAAGGGGTGTCAACAAAAAGATGAGCAGATCTTAAAGACAAGTCATGATTTTGATGTAATTGAAAGGAATCAGATCTGACATCTATAATTAGTCAATGGCAGCCAATTATATTATCTCCTCATTCTAATTAACAAATTAATTAATTTTTATGCTACCCTAATCCCCTGTGAAGTGACTCTGAGAGCTTACAGATTATAAAATAAATAGAACAATCATTAAAATATAACATCTACCCAGATTAAAATTTTAAAAATTATACTAAAACCAAAAGTAAGAGACAGATGGGACAGGGATTCTTTCCAGAACCATAGACTATTCTGAAATGTTTCACAGAAGATTGAACAAACCTGATAAGTGAATTAGAGTTATGTTTGTAGAAATCTTTTAAGAACAGTTGTCTTGACTCTCATACCCCAGTGGTAAAGCCCATCACATCTCTCAACGTTCTGTGCACCATGAATATGGAGAACAGGGATGTGGAGGCAATGCAATCTTCTTTCATAAAGCTTCTAAGTGCATTTTACAAAATGGTATAAATCATGTTGTTCAAGACTGTATTATTGTGATTGTTTGTAGTATATTACACTGCAGTGTAACATATATACAATACTGAAATATAGTTCCTCAGAGCTTGTGAAGAATTGGCCCAGGAATACCTAGTCTAAATATATCAGTGTTAAAGTAGTTTTGTTATGTATAACTAATTTTAAAACAGTGGAGTTTTATAAGATTCATAGTTGTGTTTTAATTTAATTTTTAATTTAGTAGTGTTTTAGTGAAGAAGTACCTGAGGATTGAATGATCAATATGAATTAAACATAACCAAGATCCTAGTCTTTCTGAATGTTTTTTTCTTTTGTGTATGGATATGACAACAATAAATTAAGTAATTTTTAATTTGTAGTGGCTACTGCTAACCTATATAGAGAAGAATGGTTAACTTACTGGATACATGGACAAAGGGAAGAAATGATGCAAATATTTAACAGGAAATAGAATTTTTATTGTATAGATAGATGTTGATTATTATATAATTTTGAGTGGGTTATTTATTGTCCTAGGCTATTTGTATAATCACTTTTTTTTAGTGTCTAGATCTAGAGTTTGTGGCCATGGCTTTCCTGCATGTATGGAATGATTTTGTCAAAGGAAGAAGCTAATCTTTACATAGAAAGGAATGGAGATACTGATCAGACTTTTCTGTTTCAGTTGTATGCCTAGAACACATGGCCAGTTAATTCCAGGTCCTGATTCTAGTCATAATAATTTTCTGAATTTTTAATGTAGGGAAGATACATGGGGAGGGAAGGAACATGGGGTAAAAACTACTAAGTTAGTGTTAACATTTGCTTTCAGAAGTGTAGATTCCAGACATGAGTAGAGGAAGCGTGAGTACTGAGTCACTTCTGTTCAAATTTTGAAGACAAGCTAGAATTAGGCCTAACACTTACCTCAACACTTTTAAGAACAGATTTATTTTCAGTAACAACACAAAATACATTAGGAATAATAAGTGTGCTAGTTGCAGAGCATTCAATGGTTTGTAGGCTGGTGCTGAAATTAGTCAACACCAACATTGGGTAAGTGATATGTCAGAAAAACATTTCAGGCTGGTAAGCAGCAATCAAGAGAGCCAGTCTTTTTGTAGGGGCTGATCACACATGAAGTACATCAGTCAGATTTGGATTCCAGATTTGTATTCTTTATTATTTTTTCTTTCTTTGCCTTTCTTTTCTTTCTGAGAAATCTGGAAATATTCCAGACTCTTGATGATTGCTGAAGGAGGCACTGCACTTGAACCCTGTAATTTATGAAGTCTCACTTGACTGTTAGCAATTAGCAATCCCTGTAAGCACATCAGGTTCTTTGCAGAATGATTGATGTCATTTCTATAGTCACAAAGACAATCCAGGGAACACTGAAAAGAAGAAACAATTTCTGTGCAGAAAGACCCATTAAACAAAGCTGGAAAATACCACTCAATCACACTGTACATTTAGAAAAAGGGACTAAATCCTCCAAACCTATAGATTTGGTTCAGAAAATGACAAGAGCTATGCCAAAACAGTTCATTAGCCATTTAGCCCAGCCCATACTCCACACTGTGAAGTATAGAAGACTGGGCTAAATGGCCAATGAACTGGATGCATGCATGAGCTGGATGCATGCATGATACTTAGGCAGGACTGGATGCTTATAGTCATCTTGCATTGTCACTTTGCAACAACAAATATGTAAGACATGCTGATTATGATTCAGGGGACAGAAAACTGACATTGGAATTGTAGCCATTGATAACCTGATCTTTCATGCACTAATCCAATCTTCTAAAACTTTTTTTGGATCTGTTTCCCTTGCCAAAACTGCTGGCAGTGAACTCTATGTATAATTTAACCCATGGACTAATAGAGAACACACCATCTTTTATGTAAAATCATACATTGCAATGTCCTACCTGTCAATGAATATTTCAGCTTCAACCATAACAACACAAGAGCAAACAATAGATACAAACTCAAGGTTAATCGCACCAAACTTGATTGCAGGAAATACGACTTCAGCAACAGAGTGGTCAATGTCTGGAATACTCTACCTGACTCTGTGGTTTTTTTCCCAAACTCCAAAAACTTTAACCATGGACTTTCTACTACTGACCTCACCCCTTTCCTAAGAGGTCTGTAGGGGGCATGCATAAGCTCACCAACGTGCCTACCATCCCTGTCCTATTGTTTATTTTATTTTTCTTATATGTATCCATGTATTCATAACTATGTTTTTAGTTATACTATTATCTTGTAAGCAATTGACAAACCAAATAAATAAATAAAAAATAAAAGATAAGAATATCTGGAAAATCCAGTTATGTTAAGCCTGTTATGGGGAAACATCTAGAAACTCCTAATAATCCCTTTTTGATTTTACCTCATTAAACAATTGGCTGCCCTCAGCAAGATTGTTTACCTACAAGTTAAAAAACACAGATATGACTGTCAATATCTAGGTAGGCCATTATGTACATTTCCCCAATATGAACATTTATCCCTTTTTCCTGTTCTTTGTTTCCAAGTTTTTAACCTGTTGCTAGTCCATGAGATCATATCTTCTTTTTTCCCAGAAGCTGAATTTGTTTATGAATTTTCGGTGAGGAATAAAGAACAGCCAATTTTGCTTGCACCATCTATTCACATTCTTAGGGATTGTTCTTGGAGCAGATCCTCATTCCCAGTATTCTTAAACAAGTATAACAATCAAAAGATGTGCATGATTTTTTTTAAAAAAGTAGCTTCTAGAGTTAGCTATTCCTGTATCAATATATTATATAGCAAGTTATTAAACATGGAAATATTTTTATAACTAAAAGTGAATACTTCCACTCTCATAAGTGGATTTACTTTCAGACAGTGCATTAAAAGAAGCTAGAAAAACAGGTGAATTAGCATCATTAATGCATTCAATCCTATTTTGTTTTTCAGACTGTCAGCTGCATGTGAAATCAGGTAATATATATGACTGCAGAAAAATGCTGTGGATACACTATATTTAGACTCTAGTGACAAAGTAGACCATAGCCTACTTCTCGGCAAGATGGGACAGTGTGGGATAGACTAACCCACCACCAGGTGGATTTATGATTGGCTGACTAACCACATTCAGCATGTGATCCTGAATGGAACTAAATCTAAAGCATGATGGGACACCTCACAGTTCTGTCTTAGGCCCAGTGCTCTTCAATATCTTCATAAATGACCAAGATGAAGGGATTGAAAGAGCACTCATCAAGAGGAAATTGCTAACTTTTTGGAACCTAGACTCACAATTCAGAAAGATCTTGACAGACTTGAGCATTGGGCCCTGTCCAAAAAGATGCTATTCAGTGGTGAGAAAAGTAAGGTTAGGCGGGAAAAAAACAGATGAACAGGAACTTGGACAGTACTTAGCTAAACAGCAGTGCCTGTGAGAGAGATTCAGGTATCCTGGTCGATCACCACTTAAATATGTATCAGCAGTATGCTGTAGCTGCCAAAAAAGCCAACACAGCCCGAGGTTGCATCTACAGAGGGAAAGCATGGGAGAAGAACTATCATTTCTTCCCAAGATCATGGGAAGAAGTGATAGTACTTCTCTATACTGCACTAGAATACTGTGAGAATATTCACTTAGAATACTGCATCCAGTTCTGAGCACCATGATACAAAAGAGCCCTAAAGCCCTAGAAAGAGTAACAAAGGTGATAAAGATCTGGAGACTAAATTGTATGATGAATGGGTAGGGGGATTAGGTATGTTTAGCCTAATGAATGGAAAGACTAAGAGCGACATGATAGCCATCTTCTAATACTCGAAGGAATATCTCAAGGAAGAAGGGCTCAATTTATTCTCCATACCACCTGACGGCTGGGCAAGAAACAATGTCTGGAAGCTTGTCAGAGGAAAATCCAACTTGGAAGTAAGGAGCAATTTCCTGCCAGTGAGAATAATTAAGCAGTGGAACAGCTTACTTCCTGGAATTGAGGCTGCTCCATCACTGGAGGTTTTCAAGAAAAGATTGGATAACTAATTGACTGGATTGTATATAGATTGCTTTTTTAGGCAAGGGATTGGCTAGAAGACCTCCAAATTCCCTTCCAGCCCTATGATTCTATCTCAAGGCACAGGGGTGGGATTCAAACTTTTTAACAACCAGTTCTGTGGGCATGGCTTAGTTGGTGGGCATGGCTTGGTAGTCATATGACTGGCTGGGTGTGGCCAACTCAACATCACTCACA
The DNA here is from genome assembly GCA_004320025.1 of Laticauda laticaudata. Lineage (NCBI taxonomy): Eukaryota > Metazoa > Chordata > Lepidosauria > Squamata > Elapidae > Laticauda > Laticauda laticaudata. The sequence goes on from BHFT01005902.1 coordinate 30,654, forward strand.
TCAAGGCACACATCTGCTCGCCTGGCCTCTCATGACTGTGGGGATGCTGCAACAGTCATAAGTGTGAAAAATGGTCATATCACTTTTTTCAGTGCCATTGTAACTTTGTTCATTCAAAGTTCATTAGTTCAAAGTTCATCAACCAATGTTCATTCCACACAAGCAAAGTACCACCAAAAGAGGGGAACCCCCCCCCCCAGAGATGTTCCTGAGACAGGAAGTCTAGTCCTGCCAAGAATGTAATAAGGGTTTGACAGAGAGGCAGTTTCTGTAAGCAACACCAGAATGTTTCCTTCCTGCCTTCCTTACAGGATTAGGCCAGTAATTTCTTCTAACAACTGGTTCTCCGAACTGCTTAGAATGTTGACAACTGGTTCTAGCAAACAGGTGTGAACTGGTAAAATCCCACCCCTATCAAGGCAAAACAACTTACCTCTTCATCTTTCTGCACAATAGGCAACAGAGATAAAGCATTGAGCCATCCAAATGGAAGTTTTGGTCAGAAAAAGGGGACTGGACTAGCAGTCTTCAAAGTCCCTTACAGCTTTATAAATTCTGATTCCAAAATCAGTTCTTTTAAGGAATATAATTATTTTGAATACAAATTTATATTTTAATAAATCAGTCAGTCCAAGCAAAGAGAGAAAGCAAACTGGCTTAACATCATCCTGTCACTTAAAATACCTTTGTGTCTGAGGCAGGACTAGAGTGCCTGGTGCCTTTAACTACTACACTATTAGTATTTGATTATATGCTTCGATTAAGATGGCAAAAATAAACTACAAGCTATAATTGGAAAGCTATTTTTCATTGATGTGGCATTTAGGAATTCTGATTCACAAGTACAAGAAAGATTCAGTTTTAACAGTTGGTTAAAATTGTGCAATTGTTTTGACATAGGTAATCAAACAAGGAGTAATGTTGTTGAAATATACCCTTGAGTGTTCTTTACACAAGGAAATCCAATTTAAATTGTCAAGGATCTTCTGTGAATCTAAAAATAGCAATATTATTTGTTTTTCATTGTGAGGTTCCATACTCCAGAATATCCAAAACATTCCTAATATTATATAAAGTTGTGATTGCCTTTTAGATAAAAGTCCACATTGATCTTCATGAATAAAATTCATGCGAAATTATTTTCAACTTTTTAGTCAAAATTATCATCAACAATTTATAGACATTACAGTCAGTCAAGATATCGACAATAATTTCTTGTTTTTAGGATGAGCTTTTACAACCTTTATAACAAACAGTGAATATTATTTTACAGAATGGAAGGTCTGTGATCACTAGAAAAAAGGTTAAAATAGCATTAATACTTAAGAGGACCAAATCTTTAACAAGAAATAAGAAGCCACCAGCCATCTGAACCAGGTGGCTTTTCGGTTTTGGTCTTTAAAATAGCTTCACCCGCTTCCCTTATTGTCACAGATCCGTTCAGAATCAGCTTCTGATTCTCTATAATCTTCAGTAAATTTTATCTAAGTTAATATCCATCCACTTTTTCTGAAGAAATTTCTTGACCTTTATATGAAGTAATAGCAATGAAATGCTTTCCACACATTTGCATTATGTTCTCACAGTATTTCTGTCTTGTAATTTTAATATCACTTCTTTTTCTTTTCACAACTTATATGCTAATAATTTCCCTGGTTTATTTGCAAATTCAGAATTTGTTTGGTTTGCATAATTTATCTTTATTTCCACCTCTCTCACTGTTAATGTGGACAGCTGCCTCTATAGATGCTTAACTTGGTGAATAGTAGTTAGTTTATGATGGTTGCAGCATCCTATGGACGTGGTTCAGATCTGTAACTTTCTTAGCTTGCTTCTGGCGAGCAATGTCAATAGGGGAAGCCAGATTTGTTTAACAACCATGTGATTCACTTAATGACAACATGATTTATTTAATGTCTATATCATTCATTTAATAACCATGGTAAAAATGGTTATAAAATTACGTCCCGTTACAGGATGATTTGCTTAGTAACTTCATTGCTTAGTGACCGAAATTCTGGTCCCAAAAACATGGTCATAAACCAAGGACTACTTGCTCTGTTTTCAAAGGTATGCCTGTCAGAAAAAAATATTCTGTTTTCTAAAATTATTGTCCCTTTTATCCATTTAAAACTCTTTTGAATCACAATCTTGTTAAGGTTGCTCCTTTCAAATTAAAACCCTTGAAGATATTTCCCCCTCTTTGTCTTTTTAATTCCCCAAAGAAGGCAAATCACAAAGTGCCTTTCTTTCCTGCCATTTGGCATAACTCTCTTAGGTTGTAAATTATTTATATCCAAAGGTGTTTAAGAAAGTGAGTTTTTTGATTAGTGATCATATCATATGTTCACAAATGTTCAATAGTGCTTTTGGATGTGTTGATATTTCCTTAGCTTCTAGGCTGCTCAACTCACAACCAGCTATAGGAAATTACATTTCTATAACTCCTCAAGAGGAGAAGCTACCTGGTGTAAAAGTGGGTGATGCCCCCCCCCCCCAANCCCCCCCCCCCCAATCTCTTCTTCTGGAGAGATTTTTGTCAGCCAGCATGTATCTCTTGGCTGCACTTCATCGGAGTGTTGTGTCTGTTTGTGGAATCATTCACTGGAACATCTAACACATCACAGATCCTCACCTGAAAGCCACTTATATTCTATGATGCTTAGTTTTACACCATGGTCAGAAGTAGGAATGAATAAGGAATTTATATATTTTTTCATCTCATTGCAAATTGACCTGAATTCTAATCCCTGGACTAGAATGTAGGTTGAAATGTAGCTGTTCATTAGAAAACTGATGAGGGAAAGGGAAAGACTTCAGCAGTTTTAGGTCAGATAGGAAAATATTCTTTAAAAGGAAATGATGCCTTCAACCACTCCATGTTTAAAAATTGTATTTAAACCTCTTCCCACATTATTAAAAAGTATGCACTTATATTGTGTCTATAATTTGTCTTTTTAGTTTAAATTCCCCCCTTTTTACAGAACTTTTTTCAATAATGTTTTTCTTTCCCCCCACTTTCTTGTCAAGCAGTTCTTCCTTCTTATATTTGTGAACTAGTTGTCCTTTTTTTTTTTTTTGGTCTTCAGCACTATTCATATATGATCTTATTTCTTCATATTTAAACACATACATTTCTTAGGTAATTATTTTCCACTGCATTCTGTTTATCTCTCCCGACATAACCTGCTTTAAAGTTTTCATATAACAAAGCAGGTAGAAGCACATTCTTATGCTTTAATGAGTTTTGCAACTTTTGACAAAAATTCTTTGTAACAGATCACATATCATCCAATAGTTTTTTATGACTATTTGCATATATAAAAAGTTTCTGTACATATCAGAAATCAGCATAATGGCGATGAACTAGATCAGCACGTGATACGATCCTCTCCGTATCAGATGGGAAGTTTTGAACAGCATACGTCTCTATCCTTGACAAGCTC
>BHFT01005904.1:0-54176 GCA_004320025.1 Laticauda laticaudata
GCACAAAAGATTGTAACCAACTGACACACTGTATGTATATAACTGAAAGAGAGCTTTATGTTTTTATGTTTTGTTCGTATGTTTGTTGTAAAAATATAAGAACTTTGTAAAAAAAAATAAAAAAAATTATAGCTTCCAATAATATGTGAGCACAGCCATAGTAAAGAGCATTGTATTCTGAGTAAAAGTAAAAGAAACATTTGCAAAGAAAAAAACATCAAAATGATAGATATATTCTCAGCTGAACAAGGGTGAGCTTGACTATGGAGGCTTGAGAACAACTAAAAATGAAACTGTTACCTACTATTTATCTGATGCTTGCCTGGCAGGCCTGGTTTCTGAAAAGGTTTCTGAAAAGAAACCAGGAAAATAAAATAGAGGTTTTTCTTGAAGGTTAAGGTTTCTGGAAAATGATTAGCAATACAATTGAAAAAGCAAATTAAAAACTAACAAACAAAACTAAAACCAACATGTTACTTGGCCAGTGCAACAGGACTACCAAAACCAGGTTTCCAGGATGACAAAGTCCATCCTCCAAAGAGATTTGCTTTGGCGGTGAACCAGGTATGTTCTCCTTTAATTGGAAGTTTATAGTTTGGGGATTCCCATTTGGGTTTTTTTGTTTCATTTCGCTTTGATCACAAAGTCAGACCAGAGCCCAAATCCAGCACCAAGTTTGCAGAGTTAACCTCATTGGTTTCAAGTGGATGTCTACAAGGTTCCTCTCTATGTTGCATCGTGAAAGAAATCAGCATAAGTCTTGTCTTCCCGCAAAAAGGCGCATCAGATGAGTGAATGGTTGGCATTTCCTCCAAGTTATCTTTGAAGGTCTGTTGGCCCAGAGGTGGTATTCAGCAGGTTCTGACCAGTTTTGGAGAACCGGTAGCGGAAATTTTGAGGAGTTCAGAGAACAGGCATCTACCACCTCTGACTGGCCCCGCCCCCATCTCGTCTCTGCCTCCCGAGCTCCAGCTGATTGGCTGGGTCTCCTTTGGTTGCCCTGCACAGGAGAACGGAGCTGGAAAGCAGGTTAGTGGGTGTGGGGAGGGAATGGGGATTTTGCAGTAACCTTCCCCTGCCACACCCACCAAGCCACGCCCACAGAACTGGTAGTAAACTTTTTTGAATCCCACCACTGCCCAGCTTCGACTGTTGACTTAATCTTGGCTTTCAATGGAGACTTGTTGGATTATTTGGAAGGGTTTCATCCCTATCATTTGGAACATTGCACCTGCTCCTTAACCCTTTTATTTTTTAAAAGGCCAATAGCACTGAATCTTCAGAACTTCCCCACACAACTTGAAGACAAGCTCCTGGCTTGATCTGAGATGAGGGATGTTGTTTTGCCCAAGACAGGGTGAGCTTCTGTTTCAGTGCTTTTGGTTCTGTTCTTAGAAAACACCTCATTTTTTTGCCACAACTGGCTTCAGATGCCAGAAGTGGGGGATGTGACAGAGGATTCACAGACGAGGAGAGTGGATTTATCGCCGTACTTTATTTGAACTTTAAAAGAACAGAAAAGAGCAACAAAGATGACGATGGGATTGGAGGCTAAAACATATGAAGAACGGTTGCAGGAAGTAGGTATGAGTCACTTAATGAAAAAAAGGACCAGGGATGACAGGATAGCAGTCTTCCAGTATTTAAGGAGTTGACACAAAGAAGATGGCGGGGGCAACCTGTTCCCCAAAGCACCTGAGGGCAGGACAAGAAGCAACGGATGGAAACTCATCAAGGAAAGAAGCAACCTAGAACTAAGGAGAAACTTCCTGGCAGTTGGAATAATTAACCAGTGGAACAGCTTCCCTCCAGAAATGTTGGGTGCTCTAACACTGGAGGTTTTTAAAGAAGAAATTGGACAGTCGTTTTCTGAAATAGTACAGGGTTTTCTGCTCAAGCAGGGGGTTAGACTAGAAGACCTCCAAGGTCCCTTCCAATTCTGTTATTCTATAAACAAAAACATGAGAGAAAGCCTTCAGAGCAAGGCTTCTGGAACATGTTTCAACCCCATAAAAGTTGCTCATAGCACCAAGAGTAAGCAGGGCTTAGTGACTGCCCAACTGCCTCTACCACACAGATTTATCGGGGTACATTTTCTGAATTCCCTTCTTAATATTGATCCATTTTAATCCTTATTTTTAGTCCCATTCGGTTCCCTTTTTAAGGGATTTATTCTGTGGAGGGGCAGAGAGATAGGCAGAGAAACATACGGAGGGATGGGCAGAGGTCACTATGGATAGACCGACAGGTAGTTCAATAAGCAGAGCGAAGGACTGGTGGATGGAAGGGGCGGCAAGCATAGATGGATGGCTGGGCAGAAATACAGATGGCCAGAGTGACAAAAGTGGGAGACCGATAGATGGATAGACAGAGAAATGGGGGGGGGGGGGGGGGACANGGGGAGGGACAGAGAAATGGCTGAATGGACAAGTTACATGAATGAGCAAAGGGACACAGAGATAGATGGACTGAAGTTCAGATGGAAAACTGACTAGCAGATACATAGGCAGGTGGACAGACTGACAGGCCAATTTGTATCTTTCCTTCCAACCTTCTATGGGGTCAGAATGAATTTGGATAAGGAAAAGCACCCCCAAAATAAGGCAGGCAGGGTGACAGTTGATGTACCTGTTGACTAACCCCAAGTCACTTTTGGAGAACTCCCCAGCTAACCAGGATGATATTTGATATCAGATCAAAGATAACTCACTGTCTCTTTTCATCCATTCGGATCAGACGTAACAAGTCACCCAGACAGCTGTTTTTCTGCCTCTAATTCTCCCCTTTCACACTGAAGCTTCTTAGCAGCTCCTGCAAATCCCCTCCACACACAGAACCCTGTTGTGACTAATTCCACCAAAGACTCAAAACAACTGAGTCATAGCAAAGCTTTAACATGCATTGCAGGAGGTAAGGGAGAGAGAAGACCTTTTGCAAGAAAGTGGACTTTTTTTTTTTTTTTTTTGCACTGCCAAGGGTAGAGTTGCGTTTGGGATCCTCCCTTTTCTCAACCACCTTTCGATTGGAGAGCACCCGGGTCTCCAAAGGGCTTTGTAGTAATGTTGTCGTTATCATTGTTGTTTACAGATTACACCCAGAGGCTGAAACTGGAAGCAAAACACCTCCTGACAGCTTGTAACTAACCCCAGAGAGAACTGTGAAACTTCAGCCAAGTGCCAGAATCTCTCTCTCTTCCCTCTCTTCTCCCCTCCCCAGCAGTAAAATCATAGAATCCTAGGGCAGGAAGGACATTCGAGGTCTTCTAGTCCAACCCCCTTCCCAAGACAGGAGTCCTTATTCTATCCTGGACAAATGATGGTCCAAACTTTTCTTGAAAATGTCCAGTGATGGAGGGCCCACAACTCCCACCCTTCCAAGCTGTTCAGAATAACAATTTGGAAGGGACCTTGGAGCTCTTCTGGTCCAACCCCCTGCTCAGGCAGGAACCCTATATGGTTCAGACAAAGGGTTGTCCAGTCTCTTCTTAAAAACCTCCAGTGATGAAACACCCACAGCTTCTGAAGGCCAAACTGTTCCACTGGTTGATCGTTCTCAGCGTCCGAAAATTTCTCCTTCGTTCCAAGTTGCTTCTCTCCTTGATGAGTTTCCATCCATTGCTTCTTGTCCTGCCTTCAGGTGCTTTGGAGAATAGCTTGACTCCCTCTTCTTTGGGGCAGCCTTTGAGATATTGGAAGACTCTGCTATCATGTCTCCCCTAGTTCTTCTTTTCACCCAGTTCCTGCAACTGTTCTTCATATGTTTTAGCCTCCAGTCCCCTAATCCTCCTGGTTGCTCTTCTCTGCGCTCTTTCTAGAGTCTCAACATCTTTTTTACATCGTGGAGACCAAAGCTGGATGCATTATTCCAAGTTTAGCCTTACCAAGGCATTATAGTGTGGTATTAACACTTCACATGATCTTGATTCCATCCCTCAACTGATTAATTGTTCCCTCTGTCAGGAAATTCCTCTTTATTTCCAAGTTTTATCTCCTTCCAGGGAGCTTCTTTAGCCATTACTTCTTGTCTTGCCCTGAGATGCTACGGAGAACATATTCAATTCCATTCCAAATCTGCCTCCGTTTTTCCTTTCCTATTCCTTAGTTCAGAAGAGCAGAGAAAGAGAAAATTCGTAGGCCACTTTCCAGCTCACATTCTTAATGGTATTAATTCAGAAACTATTAATTTGTGGCTGACAGTGAATCATCTTTAAAGCTTGCAAACGGATGGATATGTCAATACGAAGCGAGGACAAAAGTTTGATATGAAGCATTTCCTGGCAGTAGTTATAAAGATAAATTCCATTGCCACTGAAGGATAGTTGCTAAGATGTTGGCTTTGCATCTCCTTGATTCTAGCCAGCCTGTAGCCCAGGAAATTTCTTGATGATGTAATGATTAAGATATGAGCCTAGAAGTAGAGAGACTGATTCATACTTCGATTCATTGACAAAGGTAAGAAAAAGACCAAAACACCTCCTTGCCAGCAATCGACACCCAGATGAGCAGAGGTTAACACCAAGATTAATATTATTAGACCAGTGACCAAGTTGTAAACAACACCGCAATTAGGGAAGTACAAACTCAGTCAAAGAAGATAACAATAAACATCAGCCTAATCAAGGAACCCAACTCCTATTAGCACTGATCAGATAAACCGCTTGTACTTAAGCAGAGAGCAAACCCCACTCCCTCCTAGCACTGATGATGTTACCTAGTTGGGTAATGAAGCATCTACAAGAGAACCATCAAGCTCAGAGAACACCAAGGACCTCACAATCCTCCTCCTCTTCCTCCTCCTCCCTCCTAGCACTAATAATGTTATCTAGTTGAGTTGTGAAACATCTCAAAACCACCAAGCTCAGAGAGTACCAAGAACCTCACAGTCCTCCTCCTGCTCCTCCTCCTCTCTGCAAACTCCACTCGCTTCTAGCACTGATGATGTTACCTAGTTGGGGAATGATCTACAAGAGACCCCACCAAGCTCAGCGAGTACCAAAGACCTCACAGCCCTCCTCCTCCTCATCTTCCTCCTCCTCTCCACTCTCAGCACTGATTTTGTTACCTAGTTGGTTTATGAAAAATCTGCAAGAAAACCGCCCAGCCTAGAAAGTGCCAAGGACAGATTGATTCAGTTTCTAGAGTCCCCTCCTTTGCAAAGGTTGATAGGGGGATTATGGAGCATTCCCCTTACTTACTTCAAGTCCCAGCTTAATGCTGTGGTGTCATAGGATTAGATGACAAAGTAACCCAGATTCCAGTCATCCCATAGCTACAAAAGCTTACTGGGTTGTTTCTTCAGCCCAGCTTTCTTTATCGGTCGTGACTGCGGAAAAGAAAGAAAAGAAAACATATGGGAGGAGGGATCCCTGAGAAAGCCACTTTGTGGTTACCCAAATCTACCAAATAAATAATATGGAAGGTGCAATAGATAATGATGAGCCCACTCCGCAGCAGAGCCACATACCAGATGGTTAAAAAGTCCCAATGCAAAAGGAAGGGTTTGCAAAAGTAGGACTCCTCCTGCCAGCAGGCCAAGTGGAAAAACGAGTCCTCTCTGCCTGCCAAAAGCAAGCAGCCAGCTGCATTAGTAATGCAGACTCCGTTGCCAGCTGATGTTTCTGGAAGCTGCCGTGTTTGAAGCCCAAGGCCCAGAGCGAGCAGTCAAGCTGCCAAGTGGAGGAAGAGAAGGAATTAGGTAACTGGGACCAGTTTCCCTTCAAGAAGCCAGCGAGAGCCACCGTCTCTGAAGCCGCGCCTGAGATTGCAAAGAAGGGCAGGTGTGACGATAGGTTGCAGAACTCAGCCAGGAAGGGGAAAAGGACTATTGACCAGAAAAGGTGGCTTGGCCTCTTGTGAGAAACTGTGCCAAAATGAAGCATGCAGACACATTTTGGAACGAAACCCTCCAGGAAATGAAACTGACGTTAAGGAGAACTTTGTTTCTTAAAGAAAAAGAGAGGGGGGTGGGTGGGCAGGGAGGTAGAAACGAACTTAATTCCAAGCCAAGTTAGCCTGCTGCAATTAAACCACACATAAATGTAGGCAGTGTCATTTTTAGCCGGGTTCAATTATAAACCTAAACTGAATAGAGAAGGTTGAGGGGTAGAGTAAGATAGCTAGCAGCTTTGCAAGTCCTGGTAGCTTTTATTATTTTGCACTTTTAGGGAACTGCCTATTTCCTTTCTGTCCCATAAGATGTCTTTCACGGTGTTGTTGGTCATTGGGAAATTTTTGACTGCTTTTGACCGATGGTCTCTAGGCGGAGCTGCTTGGCACATGGCCAGTGAAGGCCTGTCATGACTCCCTGAGGGTAAAAACCAATGACATCGTGCCCGCTCCCCCCTCCACACCCATTGCCAAGGCCCCCAGGGCCTATGCTGCTCAGCTTCCGTTCAAGAGGTCTGCTGACAACACAGTCCTTTCAGCGGTTCCAAGAAGGCTCCAGGCCCATTTGTCTGTGGCAATGAGGACCCAGGCAAACCTCCAAGAGGCCTCAACGACTCTGTATAAAAAGGATGCAAATGACCAGCTGTCTGTTAGGAGTATAAACCTTTCCATTCCCCATGAATCCAGTCAGAGCTGAAGAAGCTTCTTGGATGAAAACAAAAGGTCTTCAAAGAAAAGCCAGAAAGTCCATTGGCCTCTTGAAAAAGCGCCTTTGGGACAACCATGACCTGGATGACTGAGAATCTCCATAGACATTCATCTCTTATTCCTACCAAGCTAGCCTCTGTTGGTGGCAGTTTCCACCCAGTGAGTTACAACACATCCATGGCTTATACCATCCTAAACAGGTTCTCAGATTTCTCATTCGACTCAGCATAAACTGGCACAAAAAGATGATCTTTGTCACTGTCCGTTTACACTGACTTATTTTCAATATTTAGAAAGTGGGGAACAGCTATGTTTCCTGCTTGAGACTAGCAGTAGCAGCAAATGAGAAAGAATGGCGCTCTACCAGCCACCCAAGCCAGCTGTAGAAGTTTCTTCAAAAGATCCAGACTTCAGAATCCTCTCTCTAGATATGTATTTCTTGGTTCTCTATTCGTTGCATTGACATCTTGACTCCCCCCCCCCGCCCGCCCAGAAGGCCAATATAATTCTGAATATATTTTAACAGAATAATAGAGTTGGAAGGGACCTTGGAGGTCTTCAGGTCCAGCCCACTGCTCAAGCAAGAAACCCTAGACCATTTCAGACAGATGGCTTCTTAAAAACCTTCAGTGTTGTAGCATTCACAATTTCTGGAATCAAGTCATTCCACTGATCGATTGTTCTCACTGCCAGGAAATTTCTCCTTGGTTCTAGGTTGCTTCTCTCCTTCATTAATTTCCATCCATTGCTTCTTATCCTGCCTTCTGATGCTTTGGAAAATAAAGTTGACATCCTCTTATTTATGGCAACCCCTTAGATATTGGAAGACTGCTATCATGTCACCCCTGGTCTTTCCCTTCACTAGACTAGCCATGCCCAATTCTTGCAACCGTTCTTCATATGTTTTATCCTCCAGTCCCCTAATCACTTTTGTTGCTCTTCTCTGCACTCTTTCTAGAGTTTCAACATCATTTCTCCATTGTGGAGACCAACACTAGATTTTGATTAGAAGGGAGAAAAACTTCTGATTCTGCAGGGATTTTAACCTGGGATAATTTAGGAGAATGCCACATGAGCTTTAAACCTGTCAATTTCTAAAAGGCATGACAGGTAAGCAGCAAAAAGCTGCATGTGAATACATAAAGAAAATGCTTAGGTGTTTTATGCAGTACTGTCAAGCATTATGCACATCTGTTGTAGTACTGAATTGCTTTCCCAGCAAAATGGTTTCGGTCTTCTCAGGAATATTAACTAGACACACCTGGATAGGCTAGTTGAATAGATTTCATTGTCTACACCTGGTAGGTTCAACTCCTATGCATTTATTAGAATGAATTGTTTCCCAGTTCTGAGGTTTGGAATATGGAATTTCAGTCTCAAAGATTTGTTCTGCATATGAATGCTGTGATTAAGCATGGTCACCCATGAATAAGTCATCTTGTTTGTCATGTTCTTAGCTCTAATAATTGCCTATGTCTGCACCCTTGCATTATGAAACACACATGTTAAGGAGGAGAAAGAAAGAGGAAGAGGAGGATGAGGAGGGGAAAGAAGAGGAGAAGGCAGAAAGAGGAAGAAGAGAAGGAGAAGGAAGGTGATGGAAGGAGGAGAAGAAAGAGGAGGAGGAGGAGGAGAAAAGAAAAAGAAGGAGACAGAAAGTGTACAATTCTCTTTCTCTACTTTTAATATAACTTTCCCTTAAAAGGATTTGTTCTCGATAAAAGATCAGTTTTTACCAATAGATAGGAATAATTGTAATTTCGGGGTCATTGATGCTCTCTGAGCTTGGTTGTTTTCTTGCAGACGTTTCATTATCCAAACTATGGCTTGGATAATGTTACCAAGTTTGCGTAATGAAACATCTGCAAGAAAACAACCAAGCTCAGACAGCACCAAGGATCTCTCAGATCAGTTTTGGATAAGGAGCACTTTCATTAAAAACAAACAGATGTCTGATTATTCCATCAACATACCCGGATAAGTGATATTTTTCATTAAAGAGAACACTTTTTTTAAATCTCTACTTCAAAATTACATGTAGTGTGATTAATTCCAAGATCCCTGTTTGTCTCCAGGGTTGAATTGAATGATTGGAGTATCATCCCAAATCCCCGTACCTGTTTTGCACTATGTATTAAAGAATGAGTAGCTAATAGGCTCGTATGAAGAGTTGGAAGCTACAGGAATGTAGTGTTGGTTGCCAATTCTCAATACAAAGCTGGATCTTTCCCTGCACAATCTGCGAGAAAGATGCAGCCGCTTTCAAGAATTGTAGAGAGGGCCTGTGTTTGTGTTTTCATGGTCTCAAAAGCCCCTTTTGGAGTTTAATTTTGAAAACTGAGGAACATATGAATAATCAGAATGTAGTATATAGAACAGAAGCCATTCAGACTTTCAGCAGCCCTGGAAAGGATGACTTATGACCATTTTTCAGAGTTACGACTTTTGCAGCATCCCCATGATCATGGGATTGAAATTCAGATGCCTGGCAACCATTTCATGCTAATGACAGGGGTCCTGTGATTCCCCTTTTGCAATCTCCCAACAAGCAAAGTCCGATTCACTGAACAACTGAACAATAGCATTGATGCACTGAACAACTGTCGCAAGAAAAGTCATAAAACGAGGCAAAGATTCACTGAACACATTTTTCTCTTAGTAAGAGAGTTTGGGCCCAATTGTGATCGTAAGTCGAGGACTACCTGTGTTGAAACTACATAGCAGTCTTCCAGCTGCAATATGATCTGCAAAATTAACAAGGGGTGTGTGTGTGTATTCGTGTGTGTGTGTATGTGTGTGTGTGAAAGGAAATAATCATTACAATTTCTCTGCAAGATAGGACACTATCTTATCACTTCCACATTCAAGATCTTGGACATAGCTAAGCAAAGAAGTCTTTGTTTAAGGCTTCCTAGCAAATATATACTTGGGATGAAGGGCACATTTTGAAATTTCATCTCTAACAGTGCCTTTTTAAAAATATTCAGCTGAATCATTTGTTTTATTTTAAACATGTAGGCCTTATAGATTTCTATTCTCAAAGCAACATGCAGACTATTTTTTAAACAAACCAAATCCACATTCATATTAAAGTCCAAAGTGAATGGAAAGAAATCGAATAATAGATGACACCAGCTCTTGATGGCACGAGGGGTAGGATAAAAGCAATAGAAATGATGACAATACGATCAACAATTATATTGATTTACAGTAAATTATACTGAATTGAGCTATATCTTTGTGGATCAAGGATCCTATGCCAAAAAAATTAATAATAATAGGCAAAAACAAATACTAGAAGAAAAGGAAAAGAAAAGTTATCTGTTGGCAAGGAAAAAAAAATATGGTGCCTTCAATTAGATATTCTTTGATTTAGTTAATACAGTATAATATGCTAAGAGAGCCAGTTTGTTGTGGTGATTAAGGCACCAAGCGAGAAAACAGAAAGTGGCAAGTTCGAGTCCTGCCTTAGGCATGAAAGCTGGCTGGGTGATTCTTGGCCAATCACTAAGAGACGATTAATTTTAGTCCCGCTTAGATATAAAAGTTGGGCAGGTGATTTTTGGCCAATCACCAGGAGATGGTGAGTTCTAGTTTTGCCTTAGGCATGAAAGCCATCTGAGTGACCATGGGCCAATCATTCTCTCTCAGCCCAACCTCACAGGGCTGTTGTTATGGGGAGCATAGGAGGAAGATGATGTGTTGGATGCTTTTGATGCCTTGATAATTTTTTTTCTGTAAAAATAATAAAGGTGGGATACAAGAAAAACAAACAAATAGAAATAAATAAGGGAAAGATTTCTCAGACTTCCTAGAGGAAAATAAAGTTCATTTTTAGGGAGCTAAAAAAAAAGGGAGAGGAGCAATGAGTGAAAATGGATAGTGGTAATTTCTGGGAGAATCAGGAGTGTGCAGTGATGCAAGATGAACAAAGATCAGGGGAAAGGAAGCGTTGGATAGAACCACAGAAAGATAAGGATAGATAAAGATAAGGCTACAGAGGTTTTCAAAAAGGAGGATATGTGTCAGACCCAAGACCCCAGAGAAAGCGTGCTTACTTACATACATATACATACTGAGATGAATATTTTTGGTATAAAAATGATGGTTCCAAATCAAATGGACAAAGTTAAGAGATTTCAAAAATGGTGTTAGAACATAGTATCATCGGGCTGGAAGGGAACCTGGAGGTCTTCTATTGTAGCCCCCTTCCCAAGTGGGGGACCCTACACCATTTTAGACAAATGGCTGTCCAGCCTCTTCTTAAAAACCTCCAGTGTTGGAGCACCCACAACTTCAGGAGGCAATCTGTCCCACTGATGAATTGTTCCCACTGTCAGGAAATTTCTCCTTAGTTTTAGGTTGGATCTCTCTTGAACAAGCTTCCACCCATGAGTTCTTGCCCTACCCTTTGGCGCCTTAGAGAATTACATCTATTCTCTCTTCTCTGTGACAGCCTCCCAAATACTGGAAGACTGCTATCATGTCCCCACCCACTATCCCTTCTCTTTGATAGGCTAGACCAGGACTGTCAGACCTCAATTTCACTGAGGGCCACATCAGCATTATGGTTGCCATTCCGTGGGTTAAAACGCTTAGCACCCTGGCTGTATCTGTCAGCAGTAGACCTGATCCAAAGAACCAATGAATGCTCTTTCTTCCCCAGGTAGTCCTTGACCTATGACCACCATTGAACCCAACATTTTCAGCGGCTAAGCTGGTTAAGGGAGTTTTGCCCCCGATTTACGATTTACCTTGCCACTGTTCTAAAGTGAATCACGGCAACTGAGTTCGTAACACACTTGGTAAGTAAATCCAACTTCCCCATTGATTTTTGATTTGTCAGAAATGCTGATCACATCACACACACACAGAGAGAGAGAGAGAGAGAGAGAGAGAGAGAGAGAGAGAGAGAGAGAGAGAGTGCAACTGTCATAAATACATGCCAGTTGCCAAGTGCGTGAATTTTGACCATGTGATCCTAATTCATAAATATTTGTGAAGCCAAATTGCATGAATACTGGAAAATTAATCTTTTACTTCTGTGAGCAGCTCCCAAACTTTTATTCAAGAGAAGATCTGATTTACCATGGGGGGGGGGAGAATTTAAGGAGCTACATGATGGGAGAAGGTAAAAATGTATGAAGAAAACTTTGGCATTAAGGTGTTTTTTATTTAAAAAACATACATAACTCGAAGAGGAGGCTTTTTATGCATGAGCTGTCTGCTGATCCAGGGACTGTGTTGAATATAAAATTTGACTTCCTAACAGGAAGGTTAAGGAACAAAAGAACTCACAACAGGCATATTGGATTTAGCTCATTGCTGAATTCTCCAGAAAATAATTTTGCTGAAGGATTATTCAGGCCACACAACATCAGCAAATGAAATGGGGACCAACAATCAGATCCCTCAAGGAACAGGGACTAAATAGAATTCTTGGCAAAATGTCATTATTCAGTTTGTAGCAATGATGTTTTCCCATGAAGATTATATTTCTTGTTGCAAAGACTTCCCTTATCACCTGATCTAGGACTTGTACAGATAGGCTAATGTCATGCTTCTTTGAATATTGTTGTCCTTTTATAAGAACTGGAGGTACCTATAACCATCAGGTGTTCACAAATTTGTGATTATTCAACATATTCATAAACCATGTGCTGTAATATCTCTCTCTCTGTCTTTTTATCAAAGGGAGAGTCAACCTGGAAATAAGGAAGAATTTTCTATCAATAACTACAATTAATCAGTGGAACAGCTTGCCTCTCAGAGGTGTAGGTGATGCATCGCTGCAGGTTTTTTTGGAAAAAACTGGAGAAGTATTTGACCAGGTCTCCTACCTTGGGTAGGAGGTTGGAATAGAAGACCTCTAGTGTCCCTTCCAGCCATATGATGGATAGAAACTAATCAAGGAGAGAAACAACCTAGAACCAAGAAAAAAATTGTGAGGACAATAAACTAGTGGGAACACTACTTGCTTCCAGAAGTTGTGGGTGCTCCAATACTGAAAGTTTTAAAGAAGAGATTGGACAACCATTTGTCCGAAATTATACAGAGTTTCCTGCTTAAGCAGAGGGTTGGACTAGAAGACCTCCAAGGTGCCTCCCAACTCTGATACTCTGTTATTCTGATGGATATGGCACTTCTAGCAAACCAACATATGATGGATATGCAGGAGCCAAGCAGCTATTTCTATAGCAGATGGAAGCCATAGTGAATTCAGAACTGCCCAGGTCAGCAATGGGACAGGGGCCAACCTACAATAACACCCGAAGCTGGATGGAGAACTCGCCCCCAACTCCTTTGTTTTTAAAAGAAAAACATGGATCACTTTCAATATTTGCTTTCGAAATTCCTTGGCACAAATGCAGCACCGCTACCAGTAAAAGAGAAATCACAACACCCCAAAACCACAAAAGAGGTCACGGAACTGGGAGAAAAGGTTTCGGTGACATCCAGAGTCCTTTAGCAATCTCAACTCTTAAAAGCGTCTCCTGAAAAGTTGCAGAAGGATGGCAAGCGTGATTTTAAAGAAGCACAATAAGTTAAATGGAAGGCAGCAAAGCAGCAAGTGACAACGATGGCAACAACAGCAACAACAAAGTTACATCTTTGAAATATTCCTCCAAGTGCAGCTGAGAAAGTCCAACTATGAATCATTTGTTTATTGTGGCATATAGTAAGAACATAACTTAAAAGTGACGTTATTTTAACAAGATGAAATTTGTAACAGCGATAGGCATACTGAAGCCGTGTTATCTGCCTTTATTGATTTATTTTTTACAGATTTCTATCCTGCTGGATTTAATTAGATTCTTGGTTCCTTACAATAAGATGAAGCACAATACTTTTGTTTTAATACTAGCAAAGCAAGAGCAACAAAATGTAACCAAGCCTTATAACATGTAAAAACTCAAACAAGCTGGAAGAGCTGCATCTTCTGGCAAGTAACCAAGACAGGAGCTGATCTAAATGAGAGACTATGGTGTTGCCACTGAAAAATAAGAAATTCCTTCTTGATTGAGCCAATATGACTAGGGTTGGATTGCTGAATTCATTTTGCATTCCCCCAGAGACAATAAATTATGTGGGGCCCTTGGTGCTGTCTGACCTTGGTGGTTTTCTTGCAGACGTTTCATGACCGAACTAGGTAACATCATCAGTGGTAGAAACCCTACTCCCTTCTAGCACTGATGATGTTATCTAGTTGGGTAACGAAATGTCTGCAAGGATACCAAAAGCTTAGACAGCACCAAGGACCCCAGAGTTCAATCCCAAGCTGCAAATTTTCTCTTATTGGTACAATAAACTATTTAATCCAATATAAAGTACAATCTCAAGAGTCACAATTTCAATACTGAAATTGCGATTTCTATATTTCACAACTTACAACCTGGCTCAGAGGGACCTTTCGGTGCTCCAAAATTTCCTGATTTTTGCAACGTTTGTTTATCATTGTCTTCACCAAATAATTTTTGGCCATGTTTTCTTTCTACCCAGCCCAAAGGAATGTTGGAAAGAAATGCCATATCCAAGAGGCACATGACTCTGTTGGTCTGTCCATCAGCAACATAATTCTGGAAACAGAAGGAAAAAAAAAACCAAATCTGGCCTGATGGAAAAAGCCACTAAAAATAGCTTAAGTTCCAAAATAGGTTGGATTTAACAAGGGGTTGCAAAGAAAAAAATATATAGAAAAAAATGTCTTCAGCTGCACAAGTTGTCTGTGATTATCAATGAAGACATAGATTTTGATTTGTGTCTTAATCACTGGTAGTGTGCAAAATGTATTTGCATTATTTACATCTCATTTAATAAACTAATAATCATGGATATTTTCATGTATCTTAAAATTTTACACTGGATGAAGATGCAATGAGAGCCGATTTGGACTAGTGGTTAAGGCACCAGACTAGAAATCAAGAAACCATGAGTTCTAGTCTTACCTTAGCCACGAAAGCCAGCTGTGTGATTTCGGGTGAATCACCAGGAGACAGTGAGTTCTAGTCCTGCCTTAAGCATGAAAGCTGACTTCGGGTAGCTCAACTTGCAGGGTTGTTGTTGTGGGAAAATAGGAGGAAGAAGGTGTGTTGGATATGGTTCTCACCTTGAGTTATTTGTAAAAATAATGATGAGATATAAGTAAATTTATGAATGAATAGATCAGTGGCCCATCTATATTACAGTATTTCTGCATATAATTTGCAGTTTGGCTATGTGTCCCTGAATAACTTTCCTTTTATGGCTGAATCCTGTCTTTTGTCTTCATTAGGAGCATGAATGCTACCTGTGTGGTAGTGCTAACACCACACTAATTAAATAATAATTTAATGTTTATCACTATCCCAAGGCTCTACATTAAACAGAAAAGGCTCAATAAATTTTGGTTATAGAGTGGCACATATTTCTAATTTTAAAAAAAAGCTTATATATTTTTCCAATTCAAAGACACCCACATCCTATTCTGCTGATCAAAGCCACAATCATCAGTTTCTTCTTGAAATTAACCAAGTTACTGAGAAAGCTGCAGGTCTCCTTTGACCTAAGAACTGCATTTAGAAAAACAAAAAGAAAAAACCCCTATTGGCCTTGAAAGGTTGCTGATATAGGCAAAATTTGTGTGGATTAAAAAGAGACAGCAAACTCACCAGTAAACACCTTGAAAGGTTTTTGCTTGTTGCATCATAGGTCTCGAAGCCTGTAGAATCAGCAGTTTGGAGAGACCCACAGCCAAAGGAAGAAAGAGAAGAGAAGAAAAAGGAAGGGAAGGGAGGAGAGGAGAAGAGAGAAAAAAAATTAGTGAGAAAAAAAATAAACTTTTCTCTGACTCCTTTCCCATTTTCCCCTGCAGTCTCTTTTACTTGTTTTGTTCCACGGAGGAATTATGAATTACATATACAAAGCATATTTGTTTTATTTTGTTATGAAACAATAGGAGATAGTATCCAAAGTCTTCCAAAAACAATTATTTGATGAGAAAGGAAAAAAGGTCTCTGCTGCATTAAGCAATGCCAGGACCTCTGTGGTATCCTTGCTCTTGCTCTTAAATTAAAATTAAAATAACCAAAGCATTAAAAAGGAATAGAAAAAAAATCTCACAGGACACTGACATGCACATGACTCAGGTAATTGTGTTCAGAGCTTTATAACAGCTGACATGAAACAGAAAACCTCAAGATCTTTCAAGGGAAGGAGGGAGGGAGGAAGGAAAGAAGGAAAGAAGGGGAGGAGAGTTCATGCAAGATCTTGTGAAATGTTATTATTCTTGAACACGGTGAAGTAAGATGTAGTGCTAAAACTTTGGAAGCTCTGATATTATTTTAGGCTATTACCCAGGATTATGGAATAGAATTTCAACCCTGGAAAAAAATCCTAACTTTTACAAAATGCAAATGATTCTGAAATACATCCAAATATTTTACTGCCCCATTAATAATGGTGGTGCCAGAGAACGCATGAAGTTTTGCCATTTTGTACTGGATGGAAGGAAAACCTTGCATGCTCATCACTTCATCCTGGATGCAAGAAACATCGTCAAGGTTTGATGAGAGGCAAGAAAAATCATGCGTTGCTGCCACTTTGTAACAAGGCTACAGCTTTTGGGATGGATTCATTGACATGCTTGCATATTTCTGGCACAGTACCTGAGAATGTAGAGTGGGGAACACGGGTCTTCAGATTTCCAGATTATATCTGGAAGCTATTAAGGAGCCCGTTTTGGCATGTACACAACATACAGGGGTGAAATATATTCAACTCCAAATGGAGTGTTTTCTTAAGAATAACTGAATAACAGAGTTGGGAGGAACCTTGTGGGTTTTCTTGCTCAAGCAGGAGACCCTATTGCAATTTGAGACAAGTGGCTGTCCAGTCTCTTCTTAAAATCCTCTCGTGATGGAGCACCCAAAACTTCTGGAGGCAAGTCGTTCCACTGGTTAATTGTTCTATCTGGATGTTCCATATTAACATACTTCAAATAGGCTATTCCTATTGGACAATAAACACCCGAAGCTGATTGGCTACTTTTCTCGATGCTGATTGGCCAATCATAGCAGGGCTATGATTGGCCAGTACAAGCGGCGGGAAAAACAAGTAGCTGTCATTGGACAGTAACCGCGAGCAGCTCTCTATAAAAAGAGCTGCCGCGGCTCCTGGTTAGATCGGATTTTAAGAATTAAATAAAAGAGCTGAAGTTACCCTGATCTCTGTGTTTTGTCCGGAAAAACACGAGGTAGACCGGGTTCCAACAGCAAAGTCTTTATTTCGTATCAAGAGTTGAGAAAAGGAACATTGGCTCAAGCCGCGCCGGTCTTTTATACATTTTCCCCGGCCGGCTTGTAGCCAATGACAATTGTTTGATTTTGCCGCCTTCCCGCGGCTTCAGGGATTGGTTCCTTTTGAACCAATCCCTTTTCGTTCTAAGTACCCAATCAGAGTGTATTATTTGAAGCCGGTTATTTGCATACAGAACACTCTGAGTCTCATTCTCGCGAACCGAACACTGGATTTGTTTTATTTAGCTCTAGATTGAACCTCTCCTTGATTAGTTTCCATCCGTTCTTTTTTGTCCTGCCTTCAGGTGCTTTGGAGAATAGATTGACTCCCCCCTCTTCTTTGTGGTAACCCCTCAAATATTGGAAGACTGCTTTCATGTCTCCCCTAGTCCTTCTTTTCATTAGACTAGACATGCCCAATTCCAGCAACCGTTCTTTGTGTGTTTTAGCCTCCAGTCCCCTAATCATCTTTGTTGCTCTTTTCTACACTTTTTCCAGAGTCTCAACATCTTTTTTGACATTGTGGCAATCAAAACTGGACTGAGTATTCCAAGTGTGGTCTTACCAAGGCTTTATAAAATGGTACTAAAATTTCATGTGATCCTGATTCTATCCCTCTGTTGATGCAGCCTAGGATTGTATTAGCTTTTTTGGCTGCTGCTGCACACTGCTGGCTCATATTTAAGCAATCGGCCACTTGGATTCTAGAATCCCTTTCACAGTTACTGCTATTGTGCCACATTTACCTCTTCTATATCTGTACCAGTGGTGGGATTCAATTTTTTTTACTACTGGTTCTATGGGTGTGGCAGGGGAAGGACACTGTAAAATCTCCAGGCAGAAGTGGTATTTGCCAGTTCTCCAAACTACTCAAAATTTCCGCTACCAGTTCTCCAGAACTCGTCAGAACCTGCTGAATACCACCTTTGATCTGTATGTTTGGTTTTTCTTGCCTAAGTGTAAAACCTTACCTTTTGTTAAATGTATTGATGCTTATAAGAAACTAGGAAAGGCCAGAATCTGTACTGTAACTGTAGTCTCTTAAGGCATGACAGCAGGAACGATAAGCTTGGAAAAACAAATAAACAAAAGAAAAAAAACCACTAACCACACAATCATACAGTCAGATGGGGCTAGGAATGGGTTTTCTCCAATTATTCTCGTTTGTTAAGTCAAGACCAACTGGGCAATTTTAAACAACCCATCTTGGCACCAGTTGGGGAATTTCTGCCTCTTACTTCAGTACGTTGTGATGTTTGTTTAAAACATTGCCTGTTTTGCTTTCAACCACAGCCTGAACTTTTATTTCCTGCTTCCTGGTTATTCCTTCCAAACAATAGCAGAGGTCAGAAAAGGTGCTGCATTTCATGCTGTTTCTTCTGAGTCAGCTTATTTTTTCATTTTTTTTTCCACGAAGTGAACAATCACTATACAAGCTGAGGTCTCTGGGAATCTTTTTGCCATCAATTTCAGGGAAAGAAAGAAATTCAGAGCTGGCACTACTCCGCTGAAGGAAGATTTGCTGCTTGGATTTTTATGCACCTAGGGCACAGGTGCGGTTATTTCTGGATAAATGCTAAGCCTAATTTTAAAAAAAGTCTAAAATAATCCCTCAGGACTTAAACTTTACCAGTCCACCAGACTTGAAATATGCACAAGGAGAAATGAAGGAGTCACTTCTCTCAGTTCAGCCAGATTTAACAGTAGCGCTGCCTGGTGGGAAGAGAACCAGTCTGTTGACCTGGTGAAGAATATGAACAATTTGAATTTTCACCCTGCTGAGTTGTAAAAAAACACCATTCTTACATAATCTGTGCAGAAGAAATAGACTTGTGTTAGGCAGTAGAAGATATCATGAAACCTCTGCTGAGTGCAGCAAAGAAGAGTTGGCAGTGAATCTCCTGCCCCCAAAATATTTTCAAAACCCCTAAATTTTTGAAATCATTAAGTCAAAGGTAGATTATTGGCAGATCAATTGAAATTCAACCAGGCAAGCAGCATTGTAAATGCCTGAATATAGTTTCCCTTATGAATGGCTCAAGGAAGGATCATGGAATAGCTAGGGTGCAGAATGAACCATTCTTTAAGATTTGAATAGGTTTGAAAAAAAAACAACAACACCTCAAAACCCATAAGCATAAGTGATTAAGGCACCAGGCTGCAAATTAGGAGATTATGAATTCTAGTCCCTGCTTTCTAAAGTTAAGAATCACCTCCTTTTCACCCTTTCCTCTTAACTTTCCAAAATTTCACTAGATCTAGAATATCCTGTGTTGTATAAACAGAGGCATAGAATCAAGATCATGTGAAGTATTAGTACCCTAGTAAGACCACAACTGGAATACTGCAACCAATTTTGATCACCACATTACAAAAAAGATGATGAGACTTTGGAAACAGTGCAGAGAAGAGCAACTAAGATGACCAAAGGCCTGGAGACTAAAACATATGAAGAATGGTTGAAGAATTTGGGTTTGATTAGTCTATAGAAAAGGAGGACTGGGGGGGGGGGACGGACACGATAGAAGTATTCCAGTATTTGAGAGGCTGCCACAAAAAGAAGGGGTTAAATTATTCTCCAAAGCACCAGAGGGCAGGACAAGAAACAATATTTGGAAACTAATCAAGGAGAGAAGCAACCTAGAATTAAGGACAAATTTCCTAACAGTGAGGGCAATTAACCAGTGGAATAACTTGACTTCAGAAGTTGTAGGTGCTTCATCACTGGAGATCTTTAAGAAGAGACTGGACAGTGAGTTGTCTGAAATGGTATAGGATCTCATGCCAGAGCAGTGGGCTGAACTAGAAGACCTCCAAGATCCCTTCCAGCTCTGTTCTATTCCAATTCCAATTCCAATTCCAATTCCAATTCCAATTCCTATGCCATGCCAAGCCATGCCATGCCATGTTATGCCATTCCAGTCTCGTTCCTATTCCTATTCCACATGTTAGTAAGAATTTATCTCTAGTAAAGTAGCTGAGAGTTTGCACAATATATTTTTCTATCCAACCTTTTTTGCCAGAAAAGGTTAAGAGGAATTACACATGATCGCAAACTGACTGACCTTCTCTGACATCTGAGTCCAAAAGTTTTGACTGTACATATAATTCTTGTATAGAATGTCATAGGGACCCAGGAACCAGAGAGCGGGATCATCAAATCTTTTCCCAGTGCTTGACATAAATACCTACCTACCTATAAACTTGGATTTTATTTTCAACCTCTGATACAGGTAGTTCTGACCTTATAACCTCAATTGAGCCCAAAATTTAGGTTGTTAAGTGAGAAATTTGTTAAGTGAGTTTTGCCTCATTTTTTTTTTTGGCCACATTTCTTGAATGAATCATTACAGTTGTTCAGTTACTCAGATGGTTGTTAAGTGAATCTGGCTTCCCCACTGACTTTACTTGTCGGAAGGTCACCAAAGAGAATTACATGACTCTGGGACACTGCAACTGTCACAAATGTAAGTCAGTTGTCAAGCATCCAAATGTAAATCATATGACTATGGGGATGCCATAATGTCATAAGTGTGAAAAATGGTTCACTTTTTCAATACCTTGTAACTTCAAACGGTCACTAAATGAACTGCTGTAAGTCGAGGACTACCTGTACAGAATTTGGGACACTCCTCCCCACAACTAAAAGAACATGAATAGGGTGTATTCCCCATAAACATTTTGCAAACTAGATATGATGTATTACTCTAAATAGTAGGGCACCAATGTGCATGAATAAAACTGGAAAAATGCAGTAATAAGTAATAAGCCTTGTGATTTATGAAGAAATGCTTCCAAAGATAAAGATTCTGTTTCATCCCCACCTCCCGTGAACCCCGTCAACTAAATATTACAATCAATGCTTAGCTTAAACATTGCCTAGCACATTTATTTCTGAGATTATACATATTTTGCTTAGGTATCACTTCTATAACTGATTTTATACTCGTTCTTTTACAAACGTCTATAACTATCTGGTTTGGTTCTGCAACCCAACAGGACAGACACAGACTTCAAAGGATAATTAGGACTGCAGAATGAAACAATTACAATCAACCTGCCTTCAAAAAGAGGGCTGTGAAAATATTTACAGACCCCTCACATCCTGGACATAAACTGTTTCAACTCCTTCCCTCAAAACAACGCTATAGAGCACTGCACACAGAACAACTAGACACAAGGACAGTTTTTCCCCAAACACCATCACTGCTAAACAAATAATTCCCTCAACACTGTCCAACTATTTACAAAGTCTGCATTACTATTACTATTAATCTTCTCATCACTCCTTATCACCATCCTCTCCAACTTGTGACTGTATGACTGTAACTTTGTTGCTTGTTCCTATTTATATTGACTGTTTCTGAGTATGATTTGATTGCTTATTGTACCCCATGACTATTATTAAGTGTTTTACGTTATGATTCTTGATTCTTTACCAATGTATTTTCTCTTTCATGAGACAATAAACAGAGCATTTGCACCAAGACAAATTCCTTATGTGTCCAATCACAGTTGGGCAACAAAGAATTCTATTCTATTCTATTCTATTCTATTCTATTCTATTCTATTCTATTCTTAATGACAAACACCCTTGTCTCTCCTTTCAAACACCCCCCTCCAAAAAAAACTCGCATAACTTTTTTGTTTTAATAGAGAGTGGAAAATGGGAATTGCATATGAAAAGTGAGAAATGGGAAGGCACGAGATAATAAAAGCAAAAATGATTGTGGCAACATTTCAACAGGAAGTGTAATATAGCTCGATAACTTCCTTTCACAATCCAACGCCGAAATTCTTGCTCTTATCTCCAAATATATCATACGTTAATAAAGAGCCAGTGACTAATTCCACTCAATTCCATTTATAGATTATCCTGATAAACAGGTATCTCGCTGTTTTGTTTCCCTTACATGAATATTCATGTTCAACTTTTACAACTAGATGACTCCTACTACAGTGTGAGAACTATGTGAGAAGGGTTACTATGTCAAATGAAAAAAAGCACTAGAGTTATACCAATGACCCTGCCTTTTATTTTTCAAGAAACAGTGTGCAAACAACGATCAACCTGCAAGAGTTTCCATTTCCCCCCATTAATTCTTGAGAAATACGTAAGTTGTGTTGCAGAGAAGTTGAGTTGCTGATATGGTGCTCTGGGTCTTTGGTGCTTTCTGAGCTTGGCTATTTTTTTGCAGATGTTTCATTACCCAAATAGATAACATCATCAGTGCAAGAAGAGAATGGGGTTTGTGGAGAGGAGGAAGACTATAGGGTCCTTAGTGCTCTCTAAAGGCTAGGTCCCACTGGCCATTGGATGCAAAATGTATGCAAAAAGGACACAGCGGATGAACAAAATTTCGGGGGTGGCTCCATCCATTGTCATCCGCTCCAAAAAGTGGCAAAAATTTGCATAAACAGAATGGAATAGAATGGAAAAGAACGGACGTGGGTAGGATGTAGCAGGGATGTTAAAGGGATGTTCATGGGAAGCCTAGAGGATGTATATAGGATGCAAACCGTTCACTGCGCATCCTTTCTATTTCCATGCTACTAACGCTGTGTAGATGTTCCGTGTACCTTTTGTTTCCTCCCTCTTTCCGTTTTCAGCTGCAGCGGATGTGAGTTGAGGGGATGCCCAGAGGATGCAGAGAGGATACAGCAGACATTTAACGGATGATAACGGACATAGAACGTTTGTTGCCCATATATGTCGCGGATGTACATCGTACGCGGCGGAAAGTTCATCCGTTCACAAAGTTTTGTGCAGCTCAAAACTTCTTGAGCGGATGAAATCTCAGTGGACGGATGCTCAAAGGATAGAGCGTATGAAACACATATGCAATGAGTACACAATGGATGCATAGTGTTTTCCAACGTTTTTTAATGCTTTACATCCTCTTTGCATCTGTTGGTGCAGTGGGACAGGGGCTTAAGCTTGGTTGTTTTCTTGCAGACATTTCATTATCCAACTAGGTTACATCATCAGCTCTCAAGAGAACAAGCCCCACTTCTTTCTAGCACTGATGAGGTTACCGAGTTGGGTAACAAAATGTCGGAAAGTGAATAACCATGCTCAGAGAGCACCAACGACCCCACCTAGTTCAACCTTGAGCTACAAATATTCTCTTCTATCAGTATTCTGCTTGAACTAGAAACTTATTAGTTAAAGTAGTGACGATCTTGTTTGCTTGGCTGGCTGCAGAGTGGTTTCTAATAATGATCTTTATTTATTCTTTATTTTTCCCCTCTTTGTTCTACACAAAACTATCTATTACCTTTGCATCTTCCCAACAATCAATGGTGGACTCCCTCAGCAAGCTCTTTGTCCTCATTTTGTCTTAATATTTAACGTCCACACACTTTTCACCTTTTGTATGTAATTCTGCAGCTTTTCTTTCAGTTAGAAACATTAAAACGTCATTTTTCCAGTTTTGATCCCAGCTGTCATCACTTCCAGTCTTTTCATTCTCATAATGTATGTTTTGTACAAATCAGTCAGATTAAGATCACAGTTTGCACTTTTAATCCATTCTTTTTCTTGTTCTGCTCTTATTTTCTTCCACTTTTAAGTAATTCCCTAATCTCTCCTTCTGTCTGTCTGTCTCTCTCTCTTTCTCTCTCTCTCTCTTTTGGGAAAAAGATATTGTAGAGAGCTGGGAGCTCCAACCATATAGTTTTCTGGACAGAAATATTGAAATCAATTAATTAATCATTCAGACTGGGGTTTGTATTTGCCAAGGCGGGTGTCTGGGCCTCTCACATTAGGGATCCTGTTATTTCCAGCCCCACAATTAGCACATTATTGTGCTAAATAGTTTAGTGAAAAGAAGGACTAGGGATGACATGATAGCAGTGCTCCAATATCTCAGGGGCTGCCACAAAGAAGAGGGAATCAAGCTATTCTCCAAAGCATCAGAAGGCAGGACAAGAAACAATGAATGGAAACTAATCAAAGACAGAAACCATCTAGACTAAGGAGAACTTTCCTAACAGTGACAATAATTAACCAGTGGAGCAGGTTGCCTCGAGAAGTTTCTTTATGGAAAGTTATTCAAAACAACAACATAAATCAAAGGGAAAAGGGGAAAAAAAATAAAGTCCAGCAGGGGTTAAAAGAAATCAGATTTCAGCCCACCGGTCAACTTTTCAAGATAAAAAGAAAATTCAAAAAGCGAAGTTAAAACCCAGGCACTATTAAGAAAACAAACTGCCGAGAGGAAGATGAATGACCAGTGACCATTCCCAAAGGGAACTGTAATCTTCATGACTCCCCTTCCCAAGTTGCTCCATGGCTTGCTGAAAACCATCTTGGATCATCCCTGAGTGCTCCCATTCAAATCCAGGAAACAGGAAAAAAAAATTGACTGAAATGGTATAGCCTGCTTGATCAGGGGGTTGGAGTAGAAGACCTCCAAGATCCCTCTATTATTCTGAGGCTCTATATTAGCTGCTGCCCTCAGTGTTGACCACAGAGATAAGCCTGAAAGCTTGGGAAATGTAGAGCAAACAATGATTGTTTGGATGAAATAGTGTCATCCTCTAAACAAACGGAGAAAGTAACACCGGATCAAACATTATATTGCAATGATATTGAAGAGTTAGGCAATAAGATTTTCTAGAATGGGTATATATAGACGCTGTAATACTCCAACCACTGCTGTACCAAGATAATCCCTTCCTATTGGTATGTTGTCTAAGGTTTCCAGATTTTTTTCTCCCGCTGCTAGATCATTCCTCATTAACTTATGACTTCCTCAGATGTAGGAGAAGGAATGGGAGAACTTGAGGGTGGAGTGAAAAGAAGGATCAACCTAGAATTGTTATGTCGCCACAAACGAACTAAATCCAAATGTACTTGGGTGTCACTGACCCTTATCTAATTCTAACCAAGCGTCCACCATTAGTTGAAAAGATTTCTGTGCACAGGTTTTTAGCAGTAAATCAGTTGAATTGAACATTCACGGATGGACTTGCTCTTTCATGCCAATATAAAGGGGGACACAAGATTTCAGAGGAGTGTGCATGCATGCAGAGCAAAACCACAGTTAGGACTCCTGCTTCATCTGGATGAGCCAGCACTAGTATCCTGTGCAAGCAAAAGAGCATTTTTTGAGAGGGTTCTGATTTTACCCATATATACATCACAGTTATGGAATTTTAGGACTGGAAGGGGTCTTGGAGGTCTTCTAGCCCAACCCGGTCATCCTGGATAAATAGTTGTCCAATCCTTTCTTGAAAACTCCAGTGATGGAGCACCCACAACTCCAGGAAACAAGCTGTTTCATCGTTTAATCATTCTCACTGTCAAGAAATTCCTCCTTATTTCCAGGTTGGCTCTTCCGGTGATGAATTTGTTGCTTCTTATCCTGTTTTCAGGTGCTATGGAGAATAAATTGACCCCCTTCTTCCCTGTGGCAGCCCTTCAAGTATTGGAAGATGCTATCACATTTCCACTGAGCCTTCTCTTCATTAGGTTAAATATACCGAGTTCCCTTGGCCATTCATCATGCAGTTTAGCCTCCAACCCACTGATATTCTTTGTGGCTCTTCTCTGAACTCTTTCTAGGGCCTCCATGTATTTTTCTTGTATTTTGTATTGCATTGACCAAAAGTGGAGGCAGTATTCCAAATGTGGCTATATGGTGTAATATGAGTGGTATTATCACTCTCTGATATAATAGTTGCACATCCTTAACTGAACTAGCATCCACTTTGCTCCAGAAAGCAGAAAGCAAAATCCAGAGTGCAGCCTGATGGTTTAGGCACAAAACTGGATCTCTAGCAACACTCACTCTCTAAAAAAGATAACTTGTCCAAGCAAAGCCTATTAGAGCAGTTCTAATAGGGCTACACCTTTAAGCCTCATTACGAGATCTCAGTCAGATTTTGTTTCTGCTGTGCCTGGACAGGCTGACAGCAATGTTGGATTTTCGACGGTAAGTATGAATTAAAATTACATATGGAACAAGAAACGAGAATGTTTGCTTCAAACATTCTTCCAGGAAGCAACCAACGCCAAGTGAACTCATCCTTCCCATTAAAATATATGGCTTAAAATCTGATTTATGATTTGCTGCCAGTGAAAAGTTACACAGCAGGAAATGGCAGTGTAGAAGTTGGCTTAAGGCAGACAGATGAAATTGCTCTTAAGGCTGGTGAGCTGGGATTTTAGTTTGCAGAGAAACTCAGAGAAAACTCAGATGAATGAACAGGTCCAATTAAGTGAAGTTTGTGCTGAGTCGAGCATGCCATTCAAGAAAACAATCTCAGAAAACAAAATCAGGAGGCATTATTTATCTTAGCGAATAACCATGGAATTGTATCATGGCATAAGAAAGCACGAAACAAGGGAACACAACCTGATCACTTGCAATCACTAAGTTTAGAGAATAACAGAGTTGGAAGGGACACCTTGGAGGTCTTCTAGTCCAGCCCTGGTCTATGGACCGCCATCGAGCATCGGCATGCCAGAAATCGGGATGCTTAAACAAGCAAAGCCCCATTTCAGGGATGCAGGCAGCACACAAGCCACACCGCCTCCAGTCCATGGGAAAACCTCTGTCCATGGAACTGGTTCTTGGTGCCCAAAAGGAATTTAAAAATTGTGTCAATATACGTAGCACCTTGTTTCCCAATCAGTATTCTTTCAACTTCATCAGAAGTGTTCCAGCGCTGTTTCAACCGTATTGGTCCTGGGGAACCTTTTCAGATTTGGAACATTTCTGGAATAGATGAGGCTTTTTAAAAAATAATGTTATTTTTATTACAAATATATTTTCTTCCGTTTGACGACATGTCATCCGGATACAAATGTCTTGTGCAATACAGTTAGTGTTTACAGTCATATTCATAGTATTATTCTCTAATCTTATCTTATTGTACTTAACATCACTATCGCTTTATTTTTCTTCTTAGCTTAATTATTTCTATTAAAAATGCCTATTATCCTTAACTAGTCCATTAATTATATATAGCTTTCATATTTCTTCTCTAACCATTGATAAAATAATTCCCATATCGTATAATATTCAGTTTCCTCTCTTTCTTTAACTGCAAGTGTTAATCTATTCATTTCTGCACATTCTAGCATTTTCCTTATCACATTTTCTTCAGTAGGAGTCTGTTCCCTTTTCCAATTTTGAGCAAATACAATTCTCACTGCAGTTATCACACAAATAATCAAGTATAGATTTTCTTTGCTGTAAGTTTCAGGTAAGATCCCCAACAGGAATATTTCAGGTTTTAAATCAATACACGATTGTATCATGTGGAATAGATGAAGTTAAGGCTCAGATGATGGTGTTTTCTCCAAGAAATTCTAATTACCAGATTTAGTGAATAAGCCATGTTCAATATCGACTAAAATGGCAGGAAATAAGCAGTGGCTAGTTTCAGAGTTTCTGCTCAGGGGGGTCTTAGAGAGAAAACTATTTCATAGAACTTAGAACAACAGAGTTGGAAGGGACCTTGGAGGTCTTCTAGTTCAACCCCTCTGTTAGAGCAGGAGACTCTGTATTATTTCAGACAAATGGCTGTCCAATCTCTTCTTAAAAGCGTCCAATGATAAAGCACCCATAACTTCTGGAGGCAAGTTGTTCCACTGATTAATTGTTCTCACTGTCAGGACATTTCTCCTTATTTCTAGGTTGCTTCTTGTCCTGCTTTCAGATGCTTTGGAAAATAGGTTGACCCCCTCTTCTTTGTGGAAGCCCCTCAAATATTTGAACACTGCTATCATTTCTCCCCTAGCTCCTCTTTTATATTACCCAATCCCTGCAACCATTCTTCCTATGTTTTAGTTTCCCCCTGTTGCTTCTTGTCCTGTTTTCAGGTGCTTTGGAGAATAAGTTGACCCTTCTTCTTTGTGGTAGCCCCTTAGATATTGGAACACTGCTATCATGTCATCCCAATCATGACCCCTTATAAACAAACCTGCCAGATTAGACTCTACAGAGGTCCCACAGTATGACTTTGCAACTTTGCCTTCTTCCCAGATATTGGAAATGCCATTTTGAAGTAACGGTATTATGGAATAATGTGAAACCCTATTACGGTATTCACTCATTTTGCTTCAAATGCCCTCAGCAAAATATTTATGCAACCTTGAGCTGGTGAGGATCTGTGGTCAGAGTTAGCCTGCAGTTTTGCGTTCTCATAACTGGGAAGGAAGGAAGGAAGGAAGGAAGGAAAGGGAAGGAAGGGAAAAGAAAGAAAGGAGAGAAAAAGAAGGAAGGGCAATAACAATAGCACTTAGACTTATATACCGCTTCACAGTGCTTCACAGCCCTCACTAAGCAGTTTACAGAGTCAGCCTCTTGCCCACAACAATTTTGTCATTCTAAACATCTGGGAAAAGTCATAGCTTCCCCAAACCCAACCCAAACTTATAATTAAGAATAGTAATTGGTGGACATTATTATTACAGAATTCTTTCTTGCTGATCAGTGACATTCTTTGTAAGGAACCCAGCTGTGCTTTTATTTGGCATTAAAACTGTAAAGGCAGTATGATTAGCTGGCTTCATGGAGGAGATGTGGTGGCACAGTGGTTAGAGTGCAGTACAGCAGGCTACTTCTGATGACTGCTGGCTGCCTGCAATTTGGCAGTTCGAATCTCACCAGGCTCAAAGTTGACTCAGCCTTCCATTCTTCCGAGGTGGGTCAAATGAGGACCCAAAATTGTTGTGGGCAAGAGGCTGACTCTGTAAACCACTTAGTGAGGGCTATAAAGCACTGTGAAGTGGTATATAAGTCTAAATTCTGTTGCTATTGCTAATATATATCCCACAAACAGTAAGAAAGAAAAGGACTTTAGTGCAGCATCTTTCAGACAGTTCACATAGTGGTAGGTGGACAAGCTTTTGAATACTTTGGTCACTTAATGAGATCAAAGGACTGTTTAGAGAAGAGCCTGATGTTGGGAAAGTTGGAAGGCAGAAGGAGGAGATGGTCGAGAAGGAGATGGTTAGATAGTGTCATTTACCCAACGAACATGAATTTGGACAAATTCTAGGAGATGGGGAGGATAGGGGATCTTGGTATATGTGGTCCATGGGGCCATAAAGAGTCAGACACTACCTAGTGGCTGAACAACAGACAAGCTTTTAATGAGATTGGATCAGAGCCAGTCAAGATATGCAACATAGTTGCACTAATTAAAATAGCAGCTGCATTTCACATCCAATTCCGAGTACATGTTTAAGAGCTGGGAACATGTTGGATTCCACCTTCCATTTACCCAGAGCCATTCTGGTATTAGTAATCAGGTTCATCCTGTATGATTCAAAGGAGATGACTGTCTCAGACCTCCTTAATGAGTTAAATATAGACCAGATGATGTGTGCTGTGTGCGTTCCTCACAAGAATCAAAGAGCTGGGACCGAGCCAGAAGCAGGTACACATTTGGAGCGATGTTTCGCTGAGGTTCCAAGAAGGTTTGCCTGACATCCCTATTTGGTTTATGTTGTAGGTGATATGAACCTGTCAGAAATCACTTTCTCTCAGAGCGCTCCTTTGTAACTGAAAAATTAACAGTCTATTTGTCAACAGGAACATTTCCCCTTGCAATTAGAAAGTATGAAACAAGAATAGCTCTCTTGCAGTTGAGCTGAGTTGATAATTCCACAAAACATGTTGCTAGGCATAACATATCCCTTGAAGAAATGCCAACAACCTGTTAACAAGAAGCATTCAATTTATGCAGGCATGGTCATGCAAATTGGCTTTGTTTCGTGATAGTTAATATGTGAGTACCCAGTGAATAATGTCAGTGTAAGGACACAGGTTCTATAAATGCAGAAATTTCTAACAAACCCAAACTATTTCCTTTCCCCCTTTTGTTCTACTTATAAAACCAAAAATCCTGTTATAACAGAACAGAGTTGGAAGGGACCTTGAAGGCCTTCTAATCCAATCCCCTGCTCAGGCAGGAGACTCGATACCATATCAGATAAATGGTTGTCCAATCTCTTCTTTAAAAGCAACAGTGTGGGAGCATTCCCAACTTCTGGAGGCAAGTCATTCCACTGATTAATTGTTCTAACTGTTAGGAAGTTTCTCCTTAGTTCTAGGTTGGCTTCTTTCCTTCATTGGCTTCTATCCTGCCTTCAGGTGCTTTGGAGAAAAGATTGTCCCACCCTCTATTTTTTGTGGCAGCCCTTTAGATATTATAGATCCTGTTTTTAGAAGCACTTGAATCTAGACAGACTGTGTCCAGCTTGCTATGGTTCTCATTTTCAAACCTTTCAACCTAATTTGAAACTGGCCTTTAATGATCTTTTCTGATGCTGGTCTGGAAACAGAAACAAACGTGAGCCAGCTAATCTTTTAACCATGAGTGTTCATAAGTGAGGACCGGAGATGTTCCATCCGGAAAAGAAACGCGCGGTAGACCGGGTTCCAACAAATAGCTCTTTATTAGTTAACAGCAACAGTAACGGAACATTGGGCAGCTCGAGCTGGGCGGCAAAGCGACCTTAATATTAGAAGGCTTGTGCCATGCCCGGGCGGTCCGTACAATGAGCGATTGTTTTTATACCTTGCGCCTTTTGAGCGGGCTTCCTTGGATTTGGTTCTCGTAATGAATACTCAAGTCCTTCACTGGCCTTTCTGGCCAATCAGAGATGAGATAGATCTTGGAAGCACTCGATTATAGAGTCACGAATCACCGTCGCGCTGCTGAGAGGTCGCTAATCGTGAGGTGGAGAGTGTCGCGTAAATGCGAAGACGGAGCTAAGAGGAGGGGGACGGGGGCTGAGCTTGCTGAGTTCCAGTATATTGAGACGCGTACGCTCACGCCGCTCATTCTCGAGAATACGTGCTAGGAGTTCAAGCGGTTCGGGAGAAGAATACGGATTGCGGTATGAGAATCCGCTGTCTCTCGCAGACTTCGGTCTCGACACAAGCCTATATGAAGAAGGAGAGCAGCATGGCCGCTATCGCTATGAGTTGCTGCAGCGCCAGCGACAGCTCCCGCGTCCTGGTTCAACTGGGCTGGTTGACGCGTGGCCTGGCTGCCCTTCACGGGAATGGGCCTTTCGCTTTTCGCTTGATACCGGACGCTCCGAATTCATCAGTCAAGGTTTGGCTCTTTTTTGTATGGTTAAGATGTTCTAGGGCATTTAATTAATTGATGTTGTTTTCAACAAGGGGTTACCCACTTTTGTATTGTTGTTTGTGTTTTCCCCCCCCCCTTGGTTTTGTTTTCGTCGATGTTCTATTGATTTGAGGTTGCAACGATCCGTTTTACAGCTCATGTTTCGGGGAATGAACGCTGGTCTATGTGCCGCTTCCGCGATTCCTCATTCCAATCGGATTCAAACCTAGATCGATGGGTTAGTCGGTAGGACCGGGGGGGCGAGGTAATTTCGCAGCTGTGATTAAGTGGCTGGAAGCCCCGGAGATAGGTCCCGGTAAAATTCTTTGCAATAGACTAGACGCTCACGACGATTTCAAAAAGTGCGGTAGTCGGCTGGACGCACTCACGCGCGAGCGCTCTCTCACACGCTTTTCAAGTGATGGAGCAGCAGGTCGAAGTTGGATAATAGGTATGTGGGCGATGCAGTAAGCAGGAGGAGTGAGCCTCGCCTACACATCGTTCACAATTCTGCAGAGAGCTTCAGGGTTGCTCTGTGCTACTAGGCGGAGGGCGGAGTTGGATGTGATTGGAGTAGTGTACAGTAAGACGGTTCAGCTGTCTTGGTACATGCCCCACGTCCATTTTTTTCGCTAAGGCCTTCTTTAGTAAACCTGGACCAATGATCTCGTTCGGCCCTATCCATTTCGCCGCCGGGTGAGCCGGGCGCGTAAGTGCATGGCGTATACCAGGGATGCAAGTACTGTTTTCCAAATTAGTGTAATAGCCGTTAGTTGTGCCGTTGGTTGGATACCAGATTACATCAAGGTAACCATGAGTTGCAAACAATTTTGTTAGGCTGTTTTAATAACCAGCGTCGTTTGTTGTGGAATGCCATAACTATAACCTCCAACAATTTTGGATATGCATACCTACGACCTATTAAGACATGTTGCCCCTGTGTTGGTCCTGCAACAATCAATATGAATCGAGACCAAGGGCCTCGTGGTGGTCCTCCAGTCCCATATAGGGCGTTGACAGTGGTGTGGGTCTGCTTCTGATACTTATGGCAATGTTGCAACCCAAGCATTTCAATACTCGCTTCGTCTATAACCAGGCACCAGACATAGCTCCTAGGCCAGGCTTTTCATTTTTCTATGCCTGGGTGGCCCTCATATGATGGCATAGCCAACACAACTCTTCCTGGGCAGTCTGGATGGAATTACCACCGTGATCTCCCCACAACAAACACCTTTTTTGGTGCTTGACAGTTTCAGTTTGTCTAGTCCGAAAAGGTTTAAAACCTTCAAGCTCTTTTTTTGTGCTTTCCCGGCAGCCTTTACCTACCCAATCAAACGCGGGCAGTCACGTCGGTCTTTCGCCATGGCTCTGGCGACATCATTTGCAAGAAGTTCGGGCAGGTCTCTACTTGTAGGCGCGGCGGTGGTTGGAGCCGATCGTCCTCTATGGTTGGTAATGATGCTCGGCTTAAAGCGTCTGCATGGGTGATTTTGTTCCTGGGGTGATGCCGCAAGAAATAGGTGGCCAGGAATTTGACGCACCTAGTCATCCATGAGATGAGAATGTTCAGTGTGGGTTTGTTTCCCAGCCAAAATCCCAGTAAACATTTATGGTCATCAACAATGGAAAAATGGTCCCCATAGATGTATTCGGGAAAAATGTTTAAACTCCGACCGACGATTGCCAGGGCTTCCGTCTAGCTGAGCTAATAGTTGCATTATCCGATTTGGAGAGAGTTTCCGAGTAAAAGGCGAGTGGGTGCCTCTCTCCCGTCGAGGTAATTGGATGCGTTCAGGTATTGGCATCCATGACTCTGAAAAGGTAAGGCGTCAAGTGACTGTCAAATGGAAGTTATTACTAACTGAATAATGAACAGTATCTGAGGTATTTTATGCTTTGGAATGTTTTTGTTCTCTATGACGCCATGTCCAGACAAGTTTTTTTTATCCAGCAAACAGTAGTAATGGTTTTCTGCTATCGTTGCTTTGTGGGGGAGGAAATATGTTATATAAAGTTTGAATAGACCCAAGAATTTGCCTGGTAAGTCCGTTTTATTTTTGGCCTGGGTGCGTCTTTTAATTGCTTTGACTTTTTTGGTCTGTTGGGTGAATACCCTGTTCAATCACAATTAAATCCCTAAAATTCGATGGCGGTTGGTAGCTCAGGCAGCCTTTTTAACTTTTTTACTTTAGGCTGGATCTCTCTAAATTTGGTTAGCACTTCTCTTTAGTCTTGCTTCCTAACTTGGGTCGTGTTTTTGCTGAAATTAGGACATCATCGAAGTATGAAACCGAGCCGCTTTTTATCCTGTTTAATAGGCGTTCCATGAGGCTTTGGAAAACGCCTGGGGGCAACGCTTATTCCGAATTGAAGCCTGGTTACATTTTAATGGCCCCTCTCCTGGCGTTACTATGTTTGTGCTTCGGGACGTTATTGGTTACTGGAAAGCTGCTGATATGCCTGAGCCAAAATCAAAGTTTTGCGAAAATTTTTTTCCTCCCCAAGTGAGTGCAGTAAGTGTTTGTACGACTTGGTACTGGCTATGGCGCTTTGGCTGCAGCCGCATGGTTCAGGGTAAGCCTTGTAAGTCTCCAGCAATGCGCACAGACCCAATCCAGGTTTAACAGGTCGTTACTACAGGAGTCTTCCCACGTGACATGGGTCAGTTGGTTCTATGACCCTTGTGCAATCAGTTTGTTTACATTGGCTCATTTCATTTTGGGCGCTTAATGCAAAGGGGCCTCATCTGGCTTTTAACCTTTAGTGCTATCCTGGGGATCTAACAGCTAAAGGAAAATTGGGTCCCCGGACCTGCCTAGAGTGCCGTCAAGCACGGTCCTGAATTCGTGTAGCAGTTTTCTCTTCCCAATCACTTGTTGGCTACTTCACGCTTACTCCGCGTCATCCCGATTTTGCCAATGGTGTGAACCATTCGGATGCCCAGAGGCTGGGACAGTCTTCAGGTCCGACTATAGTCAGTGGCAGGTCTTGCGGCGGTGTTTGTTTGTAAGTGACTGTGAAGTGTCCTAGACCGTACCACGCGGAAATTCTATTTCCCTGTGTAGTCCTTGAGAATTAATTTTTTGTTTCTTTGAGTTTCCTTTTTGGTTTTAAGTTGGAACCAACTGCCTGATTGTGTCCCAAGACACCATTGATAGGGAAAAGATCCTGAATCGACCTCACATTTCACAGGGGCTTCCTTCATGGTCACTACTAATTTTGACTTTTCTCCTGCTTTCCGTCTGTACGCTTCCGATAGTTGAGAAGTCGTGTTGAGTTTTTCTGGTGCTGTTCCCTGTGGTTGCGCCTCCATTTCTATCGGCTTGCCTCCGGCGTCAGTTTCTTTGTGGGAATACCTGTGTCTGCTATGGACGTAGCTGTTCTACGATTGCAGGACTGACACTTTCGATGTGTCCCCTCTTTCTGGCAAGCCCGACACAGATGGCATAAGGACATACATTCGGACTCAGGGTGTGGTTTCCTCCACAGCAGACCGATTTCCTAGCCATTTTTATCTTCTTTCACGCCTTTTTGGTTTTTTTTGCGCACGTACAGGCGATGGAGCTTTCCATTTGTCATTTCTTCCATTTTCCTGATGACTCGTCTAGGTCTTCGATGCGTGTTGTAGTTGTTGGCAGCTTAGCTTCTTCCCTCTGGGTAGGGTCGTGTGTCAGGTATTGGCAATTCATCAGTTTCATTGTGGCCGCTGAATTTCCTTCGCGTGCTTTCGCGAGCGATGGCTTCCGCGATTGCTTCTGCCACAGTTATGGTTAGGTCTGTTTTAATAGTTTGCTCTTTGTAAAGTAGAGTCCTTTAGGACAACATGACACGATCTCGGCATGGCCCTCAATCCATACTCTGAACTCGCAGGCTCCTCCGCAGATGGCGGAAGAGCTGCCACAAAATCTGCAACTGGTCTTTGCCTTCCCCTCTGGTCTCTTTTTATAAAATCCGTGTCTCTTGATAGATTTGAGGACAAACCGGCGATAGTGGCCTTTAGCATTCGGTTAAGTTCAGACCGGTCATCTGTTTCACATCTCTGGGCTTTGCAATGCCTTTGCCATTTTGAACACGTCTGGCCCACAATGTGTTAGGAAGACAGCCCTCTTTTCGCTGAATCTGAAATTTCCTCCATTTCTCGTTTGCCTCTCCAGAAAACATCAGGAAGCCGATCGATATAAGGGACTCCCAATCTTCTTCTTATATTGCGGGTTAAAGAGGTGGCGGCGGCGATATTTCTATCAGCCATTTTGTCTAGCTTGGGTTTTTTCATCGCAGTGTGCTTTGGCTCCTCCGCTTTAGGAACGATTCCCCCACCTTTGTCCCAGCTGTTCCATCCGGAAAAAGCTCGTTGGTTAATAGACGTGGTTGCCAACAAATAAACCTCTTTATTAGTTAACAGCAAACAGTATCCTGAACATGTGGCTAGCGCGCGGCCCAGCCTTTTATAATAGAGTGCTTGCCTGCCGGCTTGTAGCCATGAACATTCATCTTAAACTTAGCCCGCCTTGTGGCTCCTTGGATTGGTTCCTAATGAACCAATCCTTCACTGGCTTTTCTGGCCAATCAGAAGAGACTACTTGGAACCTTCCAAGTTATACAGAACAGGAGACATGTGGCACCATATGTGAGATGATGTTTGCATGAACCACGTGACATCGTTTTGATGTCACGGTAGTTTTCACTGGACACTTATTCTTCCAATAGGAGATTGCACTATCTCTCATTCTATTTTAGGCCCACAGCTGAGCTGCTGTGAAATTTTAAGTCATAATAACTCCTTTTTATGCATTCATAAACACCAACTAGCAGCCAGGAATATGACAAAAACTCCTTAATTTCCCAACATGTCAACAGACTTAACCATAGTTTTAACTGGTAAACTGTGACCATCCTAGACCAAACCAAGTCCAAAACCACTAGAGAATTGCTGGAAGCCTGACACTGAATGGGGATTTTACAGAATCCTTCCCCTGCCATGCCCACTAAGCCACGCCCACAGAACTGGTAGTAAATTTTTTTGAATCCCAACATTGGTTGTGGTAGTAACTCGAGGTCTACTTTTGTCTATTTGTGTGAACAAGGTAAACAGTATCTTTCCAATTGAACAGTATGCTTGCCTTGAACTAAAATTTGGAATTTAATAAAATTAAAATCACAATAAACTCTTATTTTTATTTGCTAGGTCTCACTGCATTTTAGTACCAAGTTTATCGAAAACCGAGTTGTTTGGAAAGCAAGAGCAAATCAAGAGAAGGATTTGCTAACAGGAGCAGTTATTCAGCAGTGATGTTTTATTGTCTTGTATTGTATGCATAGCTCTCTGAGGTTAGATTTGAGGCCATGGGTAACTCTAAATTGGCATTGCTTTCTTTCTGGATGATGGGGAGTGAATGTCATGTTTGCAGGTTGTTAAGGAAACAGAGCACGACAGAGATCACTTGGAATTCTCTGCTTAATACTGTTTTGCCAAAACTGAAAGGAGTCTGGGTTTTAAAAATAAACACGATGAAGCTAACAATCTCTGCCAAACATTTGGGGGGCAGGAAAGAATGGAATCTAACTTTGGTAGATGAACCTGCATTTCTCTTCCAAGCCACAATTCATGTATGCACAAGATGTGGGGAGAAGATGCACATTTGCATTTAAAAACCTCTGCAGCATTTGGGCTGATGCAGAGCATCCACAATTATAAAAAAACTCAGTGACAAGCCACAAAGGTACGGTTGGAACACTGTATATGGGTTGCAGATAAAGAAATGGGCATAGTTTTGATCGTACCATTGTGGTGGCCTTGTTGACTTATTTTTTTTGAACATGTGGGTCAAGAATGAATGACCAGGTCCAATTAATCTGATTTATTGCTAAAAGATCTATGCAGAGGAATCTTCTCAATAAGGGCCAGCACCTGTTTGGAGTTAGAGGTCAAAGGAATTCAAGGAAGGTTGGACTTAGTCCGCTTGTGACTATGTAGGGATTCTAGGTTGATCCCTCTTTTACTCCGCCCACAGGGTTTGTCATTCTTTCTTCTACATCATGCCATGGTTATCACCAAACTTTATAGTAAAAAAAGAGAGAGAAACCTCAGCCAAGTATGTGTTTTGAGAGTTCCTCATAGTTTTACTCATCATTTTGTTTCAGAAAGACTAATGAAGACCTGAGGGATGGTGCTTAGAGGTGTTCTTTTTCATTTGTGACCCAGGAAAATGCATGAAATTCAAAGTTGTTTATCTGCATGTTGGATGCTGAACAGATGTTGAGACTTTAGAAAAAGTGCAGAGCAGAGCAACTGGGATCATTAAAGACCTGGAGACTAAAACATATGAAGGAACTGGGTATGGCTAGTCTAGAGAAAAGGAGGATTAGAGGAGACATGATAGCAGTGTTCCAATATTTGAGGGGCTTCCACAAAGAAGAGGAGATCAACTTATTTTCCAAACAGCCAGAAGGCAAGACAAGAAACAATGATAGGAACTAATCAAGGAGAGAAGCAACCTAGAAATAAGCAGAAATGTCCTGACAGTTAGAAGAATTAACCAGAAATTGTGGATGATCTATCATTGGAGATTTTAAAGAAGAGACTGGACAGCCATATGTCCAGAATGATATAGGGCATCTTGCTTAAGTAGGGGATTGGTCTAGATTCTAGAAGATCTCTAACTCTATGCTGACTCAACTGCAGTTCATCATTTTCATAGTATAGTTCAAATTATAGGTCAGGAGTATTTCTAGAACATTTTTATCAGCCTCCTGCCAATTAAAAATATTGCATCTCTCTCTCTCTCCATCTCCATCTCCCTCCCTCTTTCACTCCTTTCTCTTTTTCATCTTACAGTTGCCTCAAAAATTAAGTTAATCCTTGTAGCAATGAGGATTCTAGGTTATAGCCTAAGTTTTCTATTTCTTCCACTGAGATCCTTCTGCTATCTCCAAGTCTTTTTCTTCTCTGATTCCCCTGTATTTCTTAAAATCTGCTTTATTATAAATCCAAGAAATACATTAAACTGCATCTTTAATTTCCTTTAAAAACAAAAACTTCAGCCTTATGTAGTCTTCCATAATATTCCTGCAACTGCTATTTCTCACCCCGTTGATGCATTAAACATTTCTGGGACTACATCTAAAATGTCCGCTGATGGGAAATAGAGGCAGACATCCCTTCCTGTTGCTCCTGCAGTGTTCTTAAGAGGACCAGACCGATTACCTAAGAGATATCAGCAGACTTGCCTTTTAGAAATCTCTCTGGTCCTCTTTTCAAGTTAAATAGTAGCCAACTTCACATCTTGAAGCAGAATATTTTACAGACTGAATATATGCTGTGTGATAAAACATTTCTCCTTATGTGATTTAAGTTGCCAACTGGTCCATTTCATGGGATGGTCTCTAC
Organism: Laticauda laticaudata; assembly: GCA_004320025.1. Lineage (NCBI taxonomy): Eukaryota > Metazoa > Chordata > Lepidosauria > Squamata > Elapidae > Laticauda > Laticauda laticaudata. Next base: position 38,352 of record BHFT01005904.1, read on the forward strand.
TTCTAGTTTTCTGGGAGAGGAAGAAGTTTTCTGGGAGCTTGCCCTTAACTTTACTTTCTTCACCAGACATAATTAGATAAGCTTTTATCAAATCTCCTCTTAAGTATCTTATCTGTAGCTGAACAGCTCCAAGTGGTACAGCCTGCAGAAGAGATAACAGATAACCTTGAAGAAGAAATACAAGATCTGTTATCAAAAAGTAAGCGATAACTTAGTACGAGGAAAGAAAAAAGCATGAGAAAGAGACTTAAAATAATCATCTTGATTCTTTTAAGAAAAAGATCAGAAAGGCTTTCCACTGATAGTCCTCAACTTACAGCAGTCCATTTAGTGTCTGTTGAAGTTACAACGGCACTGAAAAAAGGGATTTGTGTGACCATTTTTCACACTTGGGCCAGATTCACTTAACCACTGTGTTGCTAATTTATTTCATTGCAATTCTGGTGAAGCTCTCAGAATATTTATCTCTTAGTTTATAGTTTCACACCGGCCTGATTTCTACTGCCCTAATATAGTTAAGTCCTCAACTTACAATAGTTCATTTAGTGACCACACAAAGTTACAACCTGAACTTATGACCATTTTGCTCCCTGACAACTATTGTAGCCTCCCCACAGCCACGTGATGAAAATTCAGATGCTTGGCAACTGACTCATATTTATGATGGTTGCATTGTTTCCGGAATCATGCAATCACTTTTTGCAACCTTCCAACAAGCAAAGTCAGATCTAATTCACTTAACAACCATTTGCTAGCTTAAACCACTACAAAGATTCATCTAACTAGAAGAAAGGTTGTAAAATGGGGCAAAACTCACTTAACTAATGTCTCTCTCAGCAATGGAAATTTTGGGCTCCACTGGGGTCATAAGTTGAGATCTGCCTGTACAGCTTCCTTCTTTTTTCTCTCTCTTCCCTTCTCTCTTGGATAAAGATGCTTCATCCCGACCAAAGAGTTAACTCCAGAAGAACCTCAATGGGTATGGATTTGACTTTGAAAAAGATACTGGAGATGTCATGCCCTTGTTGGAGTCTGATTCTGAGAGGGAGATTGAGCAGCTGACAAGGAGTGGGAGTGTGGATCTGGTGACTGTGGAAGAAACGGGGGAGGAACACTGTCCGGATGGGCATTTAAAGGAAGATCCAGGGCCACCTCCTCTTCATCCTAGGGCACGCAGGGAGGAACGGAGAAGGGAGCAACATGGCTTACTGAAGAGAAAAGGGCCCTGATCCCTTTCATTAGTTGCAGCTGGGAGAACAGGATATACAAAGGGTGTTTGCATACAGCACCTTACTGGAAGCAAAGCATGTATTATCTTTGTCAAAGCTTATCTGGATTTTGGCATCCTCCCAACTGTGAGTGCTGCATTATCCTTTGAAAGTCTGCAATTTATCATCCTGGCCTGCTGTGTGGTTTGTGCTGTTTTTTAAAAATTTCTAATTATCTTTACTTTGGGTTCAGACTGCATTTCTGTTATTTGAAGAATTTGATATCCAGCCGAAAATAATTGGACATTGGGGCCAAGTTGGAGGCATTAAAGGGAATTTATTCTACTTTTGTGANAAAATAATTGGACATTGGGGCCAAGTTGGAGGCATTAAAGGGAATTTATTCTACTTTTGTGACTTTGTTATTTTTGTGTCATGCATGTCATCACAGGAGGCTATATTTTATTTTGAACATGGAACAAGGAAACGAGAGAACGAGGAAAAACTAGCTTCACTTTCTTTGGGATCTACACAGGTATGCGCTAAACAGCTTCAAAGCCACTGACGGAATAGTTTGCACCTAGGAGAAAAAAAAAAAAAAGGAAAAATCCTTAATTAAATGGCNTAGTTTGCACCTAGGAGAAAAAAAAAAAAAAGGAAAAATCCTTAATTAAATGGCGCCCACCACAGTCTGCTGAAGATTCAGACAGAAGCTCCTGGTATGTTTGCAGCCCTTCTCAATCAGCTATTTCCACCCAAATGGAGGGTCTCAAAGATGTGAAGCACCTGTGAAACAAATCTGCCCCCTCTCCAAAACCATTGGATAGAGGTTTTTCCCTGTTAAATGTTATCTTGCTTCTTCAGTCTTATCTGAGTCTTACTCACGCATATGGGAGCCTTGTTTCAAGTGCTGCATTATACACTATTTTTGCACCCATGCAACAGGTGTGGTAGGTGAGACACTTAACAGATATGAATAGATGGGGCACATGAATTTTTGGATGGGGATATCAAGCTTCCATCTTCCCCTAAAAACAGTGTCTTTATATAATAATTTGTGTATTATATTTCAGATAAGAGAAGAAAAGCCTTTAGCTTTACTCAGTACATCGAAGTACTGCTCAGCACAAAAGAATGAATAACATTTCAAAGCAACTGAACTAACATATTTGCCTACTACGTTAAGTCCATTTAGACCAAAAATACTCCTCATGCTACTGTGTTAACTTCCACTCCATTGTCTCCATCTCTCCAAGAGAAAGAGATCACCTCGATAATCAAACATTCATTTTTGGTTTTCTTCTGTTCAGTCGCATCTGATTCTCAGTTTTCTTGGCAAAGTTTTCTAGAAGTGGTTTGGCATTGCCTCCTCTCTGGGGCTGAGAGTGTGTGACTGGCCCAAGCTCACTGAGCTGGCTTTGTGCCTAAGGTGAGAACACAGCTCACCGTTCCCAGCCTGATGCCTGTTATGGTTCATCGGCAGCAGGTGCGGATGGCTGAGGTCTCAGAAAGTGAGGACTCAGATGCAGGGATGGGGCCAAGTCTATCAGGGAGTGGAATGCTGCCTTTGGAGATTGTGGAGGCTGGCAGCAGTGATGAAGAGGTTCCCGAGTCGCCTGTGACAAGTGCATGTGTGTGCAGGATTGCTCAAAGGAAAGAACAGCTGCAGCAGCACAGGCGACTCGGGAATAAGGCTGCAAGGTAATGGCCCCTCCCTTAAAAGCCAGCTGAGAAACGAGTTCTTTGCAGGAAGCAAAAAAGTTTTTGCACTCAAAAATACTTCTTGGCAACTTTATCTAGTGTCCTTGGCAGCCTTGCAAAACCTTGGCAAGGCCCGTTCTTACAATTAGTTTGAAACAGCCTTTTAACCGGGAAGGAACGGAATTCATAAAGAATCATTAAAGGGGTTTGCAGTTACCTCCGTTTCGTGTTTGTTTCCTTGGAACAAGGTTTGCGTCAGAACAATGCCTTAACCATCATATCAAACTGACTCTCCTTCCTTACTGGTCTTCTCATCACAACAACATGGAATGACACATGAAAAACATTAATCGTACAACAGTTATGCATTTATAAAAATGGCTAAATTGAAGTTTTGGAGAACAACACTACAGTGAAAACAAATTCTACCCATCCCCACTTCCATGAGTATGGAAATCACACTGCTATACACTACATTTTCATGGCAAGAGCAAATATTTTTACAGCTGTTCCTTGAACTACAGCTGTTCATTTAGTAACCTTTCAAAGTCACAATGGCATTGAAAAAAGTGACTTATGACCATTTTTCAGCCTTATGACCCTTGCAGCATCCCCAGGGTCATGTGATCAAAATTGAGACGCTTGGCAACGGACTCATAGTTATGACGGTTGCAGTATCTTGGGATCATGGGATCCCCTTTTGCGACCTTCTGACAAGCAAAGTCAATTCATTTAACAACTATGTCACTGACTTAACAACTGCACTGATTCACTTAACAGCTGTGACAAGAAATGTCGCAAAATGGGCAAAATTCACTTAACAAATGTTTTGCTCAACAACAAAAATTTGGGGCTGATTTGTGGTCGTAAGTCGAGGACTACCTGTACAATGCAATGAAAATCAAAAACATTTTCACAGTATTCTGATAGATCTCTCAAGCTCCATGTGCATAGAATTTGATCACACCGTGACAATCCAATAGAAGACAATACCTCCAACTCACGGTTGAACTGTGGGGTCCTCGGTGGTTTCTGAGATTCGTGGTTTTCTTGCAGACGTTCAATCAACCAACTAGGTAACATCATCAATGCTAGAAGGGAGTAGAGTTTGATCTCCTATTATACACAGCTGGCTTGCCCTATCAGAGTTGGTGGAAGTATTCTTGGTGGCTCCTCGATTAGGCTGTTATGTACTGTTCAGTTGCCTCCATTGGTATTTCATCGAACTGAGGCGTTGTTTACAGCTTGGTTTGTTGGTCTAGTGTTAATCTTGGTGTTAATCTCTGTTTATCGGGGTGTGAACTGTGAGGTTTTGTTATTCTGTTTATGCTTGGCATGAATACTTGTAATTTGGTGGCACAGATAAACGACAATCTTGTGGAAGTCTTTTTTTTTTTAATAGAGATTTTACCTCACAACCTCTCATAAACATTTTGGAGGAAAAGGCTTCTTCAATCCATCTTTATACCATTAGATGGGAATCTCAGGTAGAAGAGAATGTAAATATAGCAGGGAAAAGAATTTTTTAAATATTCTTGTGTAATGTTTGGATTATGTCCTTTGGGGGAAAAAAATAGATGGGTAAATTTTCAGATCAAAACCTAGCTCATTATGTATAAAACAAGGAAATTAAATAATATTTTTTCACTACTCCTAAGTGTCAGATTACCAATTCTTTAAAAGGGAGAGGTCTTCATATAAACTTAACAATAATCACCATCCCCTGAAATAAAAGAATCATGAACCGGGGGGGGGGGGACAGATAGAAAAGTGCACCATTTATGTGTTTGTGTATCTGTCAATTTTTATTTGTGTTTCCTTTGAAAAGCCATCCTGACAATCGGNCGGGGGGGGGGGGGAAACAGATAGAAAAGTGCACCATTTATGTGTTTGTTTATCTGTCTATTTTTATTTGTGTTTCCTTTGAAAAGCCATCCTGACAATCGGCGAGTAAAATCAACAAGTCTTTTGCAACCTCTTCACTGGGTTTCAAAACAAGACTGACATGTGAGCTGGAATCTTTATACTGGTATTTATCACCAAGATGGGACCCTGAGTTGGATCAGCCAAAGGTTGAGAGAAAACCAGGACAACAACAGCCTGCTTCATTGGCTGGCAATGATCTCAGTTTCTCTGGAGACTGGAGCCTTCTGCAGTTACAACATCAGTTGGACTCCTGCAGAGAGAGGAAGCAGGGAGATCGGTTTCATTGGGCCTCAGTCGGGTGTGGCTTGATAGGCAGGGCGTTTACACCCAAAATACTCCCTGCATATGTATTTTATCTGCTAAAGTCAGTTGGCTCTGTTAAAACCTTCTGTGTTCTTTTTATTTTTTTAAAAAAAGAAATAGCAGGAACCAAGAATTCAGTGGTAGGGTATTTTTTGCTGGGAGAAAAGTATATGAGGAAGGAAAAAGGAATGGAAAGAGTAAAATTGCAAAGATAAAGAAAAATGACAGATAAGCCCAAGAGCTAAAAAAAAAAACCAACCCCACCCTTGGATGTTTTTTGACGGGCACAGAACAAGACGTTCTAAAAGTTGCATCAAATGAAGAGCTGCCCATTCTTCAGATTTGCCGACTTCTGCGCAGAGAGGAAAAAGGGAAAGGAATACAGGCAGAGCTCAAACTTACAGCAGTTCATTTAGTGACTGTTCAGTGTTACAACAGTGCTGAAAAAAGGGACTTGGGACCCTTTTTCACACTTGGGACTGTCACAGCATCCCCACGGTTATCGTGTAGCTAATTTAAGCCTATGTCTCACTGCACCAACGGATGCAAAGAGGATGTAAAACTGACAAAAAAGCTTGCCATCCATTTGAAAACGCGATGCATCCGTTGTGTACTCACTGCGTACGTGTTTCATAGGCTCTATCCGTCAAACATCCATCTACTGCTATTTCATCCGCTCAAAACGTTTTGAGCTGCACAAAACTTTTTGAGCGCAAAACTTTTTGAGCGGCGATGAACTTTCCGCCGCGTACGATGTACATCCGTGACACATACGGGCAACAAACGTTTTCTACGTCTGTTGTCATCGTTACACGTCGCTGTATTTCCTCTCGGCATCCGTCTGGCCATCCCTCAAACTCACATCCGCTGCAGCTGAAGGCAGAAAGAGGGAGGAAGCAAAAGGTACACGGAACTCCACACAGCGTTAGTAGCACGGAAATAGAAAGTATGTAAGCAGATGGCATTCTCGTATATAAAGCATTTAAAATGGACAAAACGTTTGTATATGGACGTATCTCGAGATATTTAGGATGTCTGGAGTATGCCTAGAGTTTATGTGAAGGACACCCTAGCAGAAAACCAATATTTCCTATAAAAAGGGGAGGAAACACCTGATATCACTATCAGTCCAGCAGCCTCTGGTGTAACAGACCTCTTCACCCTTGCTCTTGCTCTCTGCTCTTCCACAATCATCCATTGATTTCCACCATGATCCATCACACACTCCTTTATGGTAGCTGCGATCATTCAACACCAGAACCAAGCCCCTGTTCAGACTGGTTTCACCTTTTCTACGCAAGGAGAAGAAGGAGACATCCAAGAGCTGTGGTGGGTCCGACGATGGATCGGAAGAGAAGTGGAGTTTGGACTCTATGACAAGCTTGGATGGTGGACTAAGGAATTGAAGACATCGTGCATTCCAGCACTTCATGAGGATGCCACCAGCCATGTTTGGCGAAGTTGTAGAGTGTCTGAGACCCGCGAGTTGATGACCAAGCCGAGCACCAACTTCCATCCCAGCCTGGACCCTGGATTGAAGTGGCACGACTCTGTGCCACCTGGCTCTGGAACCAACATACAGAAACATGCAGTTATGCCGGAGGGTTGCCACACATACACCATCAGCAAAGTGTCAGAGAAGTGGTGCAGGCCATCAATCGAAGAATACGGTGAGAGAGCTCCTCCAGTGCCCTCTGCCACTGAAGAAGGCTGGGAAAAAGTTGCAGAGCAGTGGTATCAGAGGTGAACTTTCCCCACACCGTAGCCATAGATGGGAAGCACGTGGCCCTGCAAATCTCCAGCCAACTCAGGGTCCCTCTTATCACACTACTAAAGGGCTTCTTCAGCATATCCTCTTTGCCATAGTCGCATGCTGACGAACCAAGTTAATGTACATCGATGCTTCAGGCAACAAGTCAGCTTCAGATGCCCAGGATATACAATGCCAGTGACCTCAAGGAGGGGCTGGAACGCCATTATGGGCCATATGTGTGGCAGCTGTGGAGGGTGACCACAGCAGTCCCACCTACTATGCTTTGCACTAACGGAGGTTTATCAATCCCACAGCTATCCTTACCCATCCCACAGCTAGTCCTTACCCAGCACACCAGCTATCCTGTGTAACCATCCCTATCCCACAAGCATGCAAAGGCTTTACCCTGTTTTTCAAGAGTTTTCACCAACACTTTATTAAGTAAATAAAATGAACCAAGTGTGTTGAAGCAAAGATAACCTTTATTACAACTGTCTTAAATAAACTTGTACTGACTTATTTAAAAAAGACAAAATGAAACAAGTAAAGTGCTTTAAGCAAAGATTAAAGTGAACAGGTAACAACTCAGTTTCTGGCACTATTCTCAGTCGCTCTGAGGCATATGTCCATGGTCTCAGCTGTCGAGAGGCCAGGGACTGTGGAGGTGGGCTGTGGCTGGAGTGCTGGTCTGAGGAGCCATTGGGTGCCTGGCCCTGAGGGTACAACAGGGGATGGTCGTTGTTCAGGAAGCTCTCAGAGAGCTGACTCAGTCCCGTGAGGTTGAGAAGGCCCTTCCTCAAGGACCTGGATGTCAGGCACAGAACTGATGACAAGATTTTCTGTTGAGGGCTTGGCTGTGGGGTGGAGAAGGAAGGATGTAGTGGGGCTGTCTGGTCTGCAGCTGGGCGAGGTGAGGCGTCTGTGGCGTGCGATTGTACCTGAGCCTGGACTGGGAAGGGTCTTTCTGCTTGGGCGAAGTCGCGGATAGGGTACTCGTAGCCTTGGTAGGTGAGGGGCTGTTGAAAGCCGTGGAAGGGCTGTAACATTGCCTGGGGTGGAGGGAGCAGTCCTGGAGTGGGTCGGAGCAGGTTCAGCTGGGCCTGGAGAGGTGGTTGGCAGCAGTGCTGTGATCTTCTCCTTCATCACTAGGTACTGGACCTCGGGCAGGTCCATGAAGGTCTGGCTCACGTACGTGATGAAGGGCTTGCAGTTTTGAGGATGGTATACGCTCAGTGGACCATCTGAGAGAGAAGATCTGTGCTCGTTTTTTGATTGTGTCCCTGATTTCCACAGGCGATAGTGTGGCGGTCTGTCCCTCCAGTCTGCCTCTCTGCCTGCTTTTCTGTAGAGGTGGAGCTGGGGGCGGGGGTGGGTTGGTCTCTGGCTTCTGCTTCTCCTTGCTCCATTTGAGACAGGGGATACCTCCACGTTCTGGCATGGGGAGTGCAGCTGTTCATGTGGGGTCCCGGTGGGGGCCCTCCAAAGACACCTGCGCTGGACATGGTAGCTGTCTCCTGGCTGGAAAGAGGAGTGGGCTGTCTGTGGGGCCTGGGAGAGGATTGACAGAGGGGCTTCTCCTCAGTGGTAGGACCTCACCCTCCAGGAAGTTGCACGTTGCCATGATGTACATCTCCCGGTCAGGTGGCAGCTCGTGAATGCGTGGCTGGTCAGATTTCTTTCAGGTGCAGCTTGCATAACCAGGTGTGCATTAGTCTGTCGCACTCACCTTCCAGGAGTAAGCAGGTCTGAAGTGTAGCATCGCAGGCTCTCGTGCCTTGTCTCTCTCACGGTGCCTGCTGGTCTCCTTGGGTGGATCCGACACGTGATGAGCCTGTGTACCTTTACCACCACAGATACTTCGTTCTACCCTTCAAGTCCGACTCTCACGAGCCCCGCGCTACCTTGGCCATATGCTGGAGAGATGGATGCCCAAGTACTGTGTTCGCTCTGCCTGTCTCTCTCCACATATGCCTCTGGCCCTGTGCCTCCCTCTGGCAGAAGCTTCAGCCTTAACAGCAGCAGGGCTTATGCAGAGGCCTTGGCGGGGGCTGGAGAATCGCGACATTCACCGCACGCATAAAGCAGAACATAGCCAAAAGCGAAGTAAGTAGCAGGAGAATCACCAAGACAGAGGGCACCTAGCCCCAGCACGCGCAGCAGCAGCGAAGCTCCAGCGTCCATTCAGCACCAGCGGCTAGGGAGAAGACACCAGCAGCTTTAGAGTCAGATGCAGACGGTGCTGTGGTAAGCCATAGTGAAGGGATTACTTGCTTCACTTGAGACATTGACACGGAATGGCGTGGCGCAGGGAAGTAGGGGCATATGCGAGCTTCTACTTCTTGGCCTCCGCCCTCGTGACTCGAACAAGAAGAGACCAAGTGGACAGGAACCATCCATTCCTCTCCTTCTGTTCGCAACCGTATGTGTACGTTTGGCTCCAGGTCTAGCTGTTCCTCTTGTCCTGTGATATAGGTGTGGTAGCTCGTCTGGTGCTGCCCTGGGAGTAGGTGTCATTCGCCTTGGATCATTCTCAGCTCGGAGCTGGTATTCACAATTCATGCATGCGTGTCGCCTCGCCTGACTGGCTCGGCTGCTATGGTGAGTGAACTCCGGCTCTCCTGCTGGCACTGCGGCGTCCTTATGTTCAGCGCTGGCTACGCAGCGGTACCTGCCGTAAGCTACTGCGATCCTTATCATGCACATCCTGCTGGTATGCGAGTCTCGCTGCGCTCTTACTTCCTCGCGCCTTATGCTATAGTCTGGCTCTCGTTGGTCTCGCGGATCATGGCTCGCTCCGCATATACCCCTCACTAAGCCTCTCTTGCTGCGCGCGCCAGGCCGAAAACCCCGCGCAGAGGACGCATAGAGGCAAGATAGAGGATGATAATCATTCCGGCGTATGACAAGGGTGAGAGGAAACACGGTACTAGCTTCTCCATTACAGAGGACCATGAGGAGAGAGGTAGCTGGAATGAGCGAACAGGTGAAGGCTGACAGTGTAGAGTATCATCGCGTGCGACGTAACGTAGAGCGCCATACAAGCTCCTACTCGTGACACCCGAATGTCACGGATAGTCAACGGTCTCTCGCTGTTGTGTAGATGCAGTGAGCTGTGGTGTATAGCGCATATTTACATCTCTCAATCATCCTTTCTTGGGTAGGTGGAAGCACTATACCGACACCTGGTATCGCCACAGCTGCAACTCCTGAAGCAAGACTACCAGGGTCAGGCAGAGCTCAGCTCAACGAAACTACTGACCAGCGTAACCTATTCCATGGCGCAGGCTGCATGTGTCCTTCTTCGCTCGATGAGCGTTGATTGCTTCACCAATCGAGCGAGCGAGCGGCTTCTGTCAACTCCCGTGCCGCCTCAGAAGACACGCTAGACCAGAGAGCCTCATCATACCATACTCTAGTGATATCGGGAGACTCTCAACAATTGTGGCAGAAAAATCGCGCTATCCGATGACTCACAGACGAAGCTGTGTTTGCGAGGAGACCTCACGGCTCTCTACGCTCCCCCGTATACAGCTTCACTCCCTCATATAGAGCGCCGGCATCACTTATTGAACTTTATCCCCATGTCTCCACAGATGGCGCGAGCGCAAGAAGAGGCCGCCAACGACCACCACCCCACCTACTGCAACATGCTCGACGTACCACAAAAAGGATCAGGCAGAGAGGACAACAGAGGCGAGAGAAGAGGCGCTCAAACTGCTCTCTCCACTGGAGCCATTCGCAGTATCCAGACGACGTCTCAAGCAAACACACGAGATCCCTCTCTCCAGCTGCTTCATCTTCGACATACCCAGTGGCTCACACACAATCTCGCGACAATAACCGGTTCATCACGTACGTGAGCCAGACCGCGTGATGAGACCTTAAGCCGAGAGCCCGCACGCGGGAGTACCAGGTGATGAAGAGTGCGAGAGGATGCCACGCTCTTACTGTGCCCACACCATTCGCGCGGCGCCGCAGCTGCACACTGGCGGTGAGATGGAAGCCCCCTGCCCTCCGAGAGGTATCTGTGCGTCACCGACCACGCATGCGGATGTCAGTAAGCAGCGCCGATTCGCGAGCAAATTTCCTCAACGCATTGCGCGCCTCGACCCCTACCTCACTCAGCTACCAGTCGGACCACGACTCTCCGGAAACAGCACAGTCACTTCCCAAGTTGAAGCCGCGAGGTTCCTCAGACACCACCATGCATCAGCACGCATCAGCGCTGGACCAGTGCCATAAGTAACTACAACTGCCTCCTTTCGTCACCCGCACAGCCAAGCCCTTCCATCAGAATCATAGCATCATTCGCGCGCAGTCGTGGCCCTTCCATCCCAGGTCATGAAGGAAGCGTCCTACCTCTCAACGTCAGACGGGACTAGAGTCAAGCTGCTCTGAGAGCTTCCTGCAAATCGACATATCTGGCCTGTATGTTATACTACATCTGGGCCAAGCTCGCCCCCAATGGGTCCTCGACAGCAACTCCCAGGCACAGCGCCCTCCCCATTAGTCGCTGGCCGCCTTTACAGTGTGAGAAACCCATGGGTCGCCCGTCAAGAAGTGTACTGACATCGATGCGAGCCCAGAGGACGTGTGCAGTCCTCGTACCTCCGCGGATACCCTCCCGGACGTGCGCAGGTCGCCATTCAGAGGAACAGCATCCTCTCGAGACACAGTCGACTCGCTCTCACCCTTGTACCCTGTGACTGAAAGACCTTTCGTTGCGTCAACTGATCTCATGTCTGCCTGCCAGCCGCTGTGCCAGCCTTTGCTGCCAGACCCTCTTCCTTTTGCCCCCAGTGGCCTTGCTGCCTCAGTGTCTGCCTGCCAGTCCTTGGGTCCGCCTGCCTGCAACGCTCCTTGGTGGCTTGCCTTCAAACCTGTCCAGCCTTGCCGTGTTTTCGCTGCTGTGGCCTAGCCATTCTGTTCCAAGCCTTAAGGTGACCTGCCTTGCCTGCCAGCCTGCTGCCAGCCTCTTCTTGCCAACCTTGCAGTCTGCACTATGCCTGCTCAGCCTTGTGTGCCTGCACTTGTCCTTTGCCAGCCCTTTGTGCCTAGCCATTTAAATTGGTTGCCAGTGCCTTGTTGCCAGTCTAGTTAGTCCTGCCAGCCTCCCTGCCAGCCCAGCAACCCCCAACCTATGTTCGGAAGCTACAGCTTAAAGCCTCAGCCATCTGCTGTCCCAGCCCTGGCAAAAGGGATTCAGGGCTACACATTCCCGCCCCTGGCCCCTTTATTTTTCTTGGTTCTTGTCTGGGGTCTTCTGCAGCACAGGACATCAACTTACTCTTGGGGCTTTTGACGCTTCGGGTCTGCTTCTGCTTCTGGAGGAGTTCTGAGGACCATAGCACCTCCCAGCACAGGCCACCTCAAACACAGCACCTTGCAACAACCCCCTCACCCCTGGGACTGATGCGTTACCAAGAGGCTTGTTAGTACCATATGTTTTTTGTCTTTATAGCTTTTTTGTTTAATAAAGTCGATGGTATGATTATATCTACTTGCTTCTATTTCTTTTTTATAAAGTCTTGCTGGAAACTTTTAGGTAATGCGTTTTATAGCCTTTGATGTTTGTGGTTTTCATGAGGTAAGGCATAGACAGATGGGGTGGGCAGGGATACTCTTTGGAAATTGTTTCTGTGTAATAGCTGCTTGAAAGGAATAGATAATACTCCAGGTGGCAAGTACATAGTGGACTGTCCAATTGCTCCCATTCCCTCCCTATGCTGTTGCACACTCCATGGCCCTTTAACTTAGTCAGCTTAAATAATGGAATCTTAATCATCCACACTCTGAGTCATACATAAAACACAACTCTTTAATAAATTGCCCTGTCAATTGTATCGGGCTACTGAACATTTATATGTGCACTCTCCATATCACAATCACGTGTGATTGAGACAGGCTGATGGGAAGCATCTCATTAAGCATCTACCATTCCATGTATCTTGCCACCTTATCCACTGCTCCAGCTGAGGAGTTTGCCAACCAGTGCTTACTCAGGAGGTTTGCGGCTGTCTATTCTTCTCCTTCATGTGAGGGCTCTGTGGGCCTTGCTAACATCCTCAGTGTCGATCTATGTTCGTCCTTGCTTCCGTAGTTCCCCGACCGGCTCCATGTCCCCTATTGCCTTGTTGTACGGTCTCACAAATCTGTTCTGCAAGACCGATTTTGTGCTTTACATCTAGTAAGCGTTAGCGGATGAATCGCCATGAGATGTGTGCAGGAGCGAGCAAGCTTTCCACGATCCTCGCCATGGATTCTCGTGCAATTATGGGGTGATAGCTTTGTCGATGGTGAGGATGATAGTACCTGGAACCTGTTTGGCCAGGACCTCCGGAATATCGCGTTCTTCCACACCCACCTTGCCCTTGGACAGCCTGCTAGTCTCGCAAGTTATCCTCCTCTTCTACTGGGTGTAGTCAATTAGCTGTAGGGCTTAATTGATGGTAGATTCTGAGGGAGAAGGCGTCGATCCCCCACGTCGATGGAAGTATAGGGCCACTCTTGCAGTGAGTCGTCCTGAGGCAGGGGTTCTGGGATTTGGTGTAATAGCCCAGGATGACCTGGTTGCTTCCAGCTCCTAACCTGTATGGTGACTGGGTGTGTTATTACCTGGGCATCTGAAGATGAGCCGCTGCTTCTGAAAGTCATCGATGACATGAATCCTTCTCCATGTGCAGTCGACGCATGCGCGTAAACGATGTATTGTTATGCGTAAAAGGATATGCCCTTGGAGTTGAAAATAAGTGGAGCCTGAGTTGGTTGGTAGCTTTGCAGGCCACGTGCTTGCCATCTTTATGGCTCCTCTCTGTTTGTTGTTGTGGTAAGTTCCACTTTCGATACCGTGTTTCTTCCTGCTATATTACTTTCTTCCATCCTTCTTCAGTGTAAGGACGGTACTGGTAGGAGCTCTTCCTTGTATTTTCTTCTCTGTCCCTACCACTTCTTCTGAACGGCAACAATGCTTGAATGCGTTGATTGGATGGCAACCACAAATCCAGCTCGCGTACTGCACGTGCTCCTCGTAGGAGGTCCCTGAAAGGCCAGGATGGCCGCAGAGTGAAGTGCCACCTTGAGCCCAGTGTTCCAGGCTGGTACAACGGGAACAGTTTAAGGGGTTGTTTGCCTTGGTCAACCTGGGGTGTCAGGACGAACTGCACAAAACGTGCGTCAAACATGGCTGGCAGGGCACTCCTCAGGATGAAGGATTCTGGAATGCTCGCAGTGTCTTTGTATCCTGAGCCATAAATTTTATCCATTCAGCTTGTTTGTACAGTCCGTCCTCTGCTTGGCCTTCTTAATCGGAATACCATCTCGGATCCAGACTCTTTTGGGCGTGGACTCCTTTTCTTCTCGGCAGTTTAGAGTTCAGCAGAGCCTGCAGGATGGTATAGCTTCGCACTGTTGTTAAGAAACGATGTTTTTCCGAAAGCGACTTTGTTTGCCAATCCACGGTGGACATGGACTGGATGCTGTGGAAGAGGAAGATCCAGTATGCAAGGATGCTAGAGGGTCCGGCCACCGCTAAGGCTGCTGTCTGTGAAAGAGATGTCTCTATTGCTCCCCCTTTTTATAGGCAGTATAGGTGACCCCTTGTCATCCTCTAGGCATCCTCTAGGTCTCTAGGAATCAACTGCAGACATGCTTAATATTCCGAGAGTAGGTCCCTCTTTAGCAACGGTTTCCATTTTAAATACGCATTTCCTGTTCCTCTCTTAATAGCATCCGCTAGGCATCCGTTTTCCTGCATCCCGTTCTGCTTCCTTCCCTCGTCCGAGAGTGGTGTGAGTTGCTGCTCGGATGCGCAGCGGATGCAAGCTTGATATAGTGAATTGCATAAACTACGGAATTTTTTACCTCGCGTAACGGGATGTCGATAGGGGATGCGTAGTGTATTGAACAAAGAATCTCGTACAAACTGGATACTATTCCCGCGCAAAGTTTTAGGCATGCAGCAGCCCAAAACTTTTGGAGCGGATGAAACGTCAATAGACGGATGCTGGACGGATAGAGAGGAAGCCAAACGGAGGTAGTGAGTACAGCGCATTTTCGAACAGATGGCAAGGTTTTTTGTCCGTTTTACATTCTCTTTGCATCCGTTGGTTCGGTGTGACATGGGCTTTAGCAACATAAATTCTGGGCTGAATTGTAGTCATAAATCAAGGACTACCTGTAATCCTGCTTTAAATTAGGAAAGAATTTTTCTTGAAAAAAATATCCAAAAAGAAAACCAATTGCCCTTCTCAAATCCCCAAAATTATTTAGGAAGGGAGGGAGGGAGGAAGGAAAAAGGCCCAATAAAGATGGTGTGTTGAATCGCAGTTCTATATATGAATATCCAGATGTTGAATGGGAACTGGATTGTGGCCATTTTCTAAAAATAAGTCAGAAATTCCTTTGACACCCAAAGTGGTAAAAGAGGAAGTAAAGAAGAAATCAGAAATTGGAACTGCCTAGAAAGAAGAACAACCTTTCATAATGTTATTGACTGAACTGTCCTACCATAAACGACTTGCATCTCTACTGATTTTAATTTTTGCACCCATATTATATGCTTTTATTTGGGGGTAATCCAGCTAGTTTTTCTCTTTCCACCCAAAAAGCTGCTTGTTATTATTTCTTCAAATTATTGTTTATTCACTCTCAGCTCCACCTAGCAAACCACCTCCTTAATGCCAGGAACGGAGGTCAACGGATGTCTAGTATTATGTCTAGTATAGTAACGAATGTCTAAATTCTCTGTCAGAGGCAAGTATGCCATGAACCATCTGGCACAACCGCTTTATGGCTGTGCTCAGAACCAAGGGAACCCCTTCACTTTTTCAACTGCCCAGATCAGCCATCTGCTGGATGGAAACCAGCAGCTGTCTCAGAGCTGCTAGGTCTTGAAGACAATGAATGCAATGAAGGAGTTGGGGGGGGGGGGGGAAT